>VWZL01003226.1:0-138681 GCA_013396915.1 Stercorarius parasiticus
CGCTTATAGAATACTTCATCTGTAAGTCATAAAAACACTAAGGTACATACTTGTTATCGATACATTTATGCTGCAAGAGGAAAGAAATTTCCTTTGATGCAGCCAAAAATGTCTAACTGGATAGTGCTGGAGTTTGTGAAAAGTGCTATATTTCATACGCATATGAAGGAGATGTAGTTTGAAGCTTCAGTAAATCCCTTCCAGTCTTATGTTCTTGTCACTGTTTCTACCTAGTATCACAGTGCTCCCTTTGAATTTAACTGCAATGCTAAATCACTGAAAACCTCTCATTTTGAAAGAGGTTTTTCTGCTCTACAAATGACTTGTAGTCACCAAACATCACTGAGAAATATCAAACATCTTTCCTCATAGGTGAATATGAAAGGCATCATACATCTCTAGGAACTTCAATTCATATTGTAACACAGTGCCAACTTTAAGTACAATTTAAAACTTTACCTTCTGATCTCTCAGTGCAACCTCAAGTTTTGCTTTCAGATTCCCCATCGTTGTCAAACCAAGACACCCACATTTCGCAGTGTCACCATGTAGACTATTCCAAAGTTAGAGCTCCTTGGGTGTTCCTCCAATAAACAAAATTCTTTGATTGAATCCAGGACAGAGAGAGCAAAAACATTCAGGGAGCAAACAAATGTAAAGGAAATATCATTTCATTAGCAAAAGACTAGGATAATATTTAACATAGTTTTAAGAATAGGCCGAATGAGGAAGGCAGGATACAATATAAAGGGAGAAGTCGATGGCTAAGGAGGAACAGCTGCAGTTCCCTTATGAGGGTTGCTGTAGTTTAAACTAGATTTTCTCAGCTTTGACCTTGTTGACTGTTTACTTTAATGCACTTCCTTCCCTTCCTCCTTTTTCCTCACCTGGGGTTCCTCACAGCTATTTATCTTCCTCTTTCGTCCTTTCACTGCACCTGCTTCCATCACTGTCTTCCTTTTCAACTCTGCTCCTATCCCATTTCTTTAAAGAAACAACAGTGAAACAAGGAATTAGCAACATCTATACCATGCAGGCTTTTTTTACAATTTTTTCTTCATTTTATGCCCCTGACTTTTCTCAAAGGGATCTGAGTAAGATGCAGTGTTGAATACACAATAAACAATTTTCATCATGGAAAACAGCACTGAAATAAACGTCTGCCATAATATCTGGATTTTGTTCTGTTGGTGTGTAAGTTTTTGGAAAAGCAGTAGTAATCTTTGTATCCTAGTGAAAGAGGATAAAACAACTCTCTTCCTTGCTCCTCCAGGGAGCTGAAAGAATTTGTCACTGATAAGGAAGTCATTTAGAAGGCATTTCTAGGATATCAGTCAGGCTTATAAGCAGCACAGCAGGAGCAATATCAAGGAGACCAAAGCAATTAGCAAGCAAAAGTCAATTCCCTGGTGAGACTGAGAGATGTCTGAATTCTACTACTAGCTGGCCTATTCTGAAGTTTTGACTAAGTTTTGGCTGAATTTATTCCTGCTTAGAAAGGCCATCAAATGTTGTACTTTTTAAAGGTGTTAGAAATACAAAGTAAGTTTGGCAGTCATAGGCAATATCATAGAAACACAGAATCATAGAATCATAGGGTTGGAAGGGACCTCTGGAGATCATCTAGTCCAACCCCCCTGCCAGAGCAGGGTCATCTAGAGCAGGTTGCACAGGAACACATCCAGGCAGCTTTCAATGTCTCCAGAGATGGAGACTCCACCACCTCTCTGGGCAGCCCGTGGCAGGGATCTGCCACCCTCAAAGTAAAGAAGTTCCTCCTCATGTTTAGGTGGAACTTCCTATGCTCAAGTTTGTGCCCATTACCTCTTGTCCTGTCACTGGACACCACTGAAAAGGGCCTGGCCCCATCCTCCTGACACCCACCATTTAAGTATTTATAAGCATTGATAAGATCCTCCCTCAGCCGTCTTTTTTCCAGACTGAAAAGACCCAAATCCCTCAGCCTTTCTTCATACAAGAGGTGCTCCAGACCCCTAATCATCTTTGTAGCCCTTTGCTGCACTCTTTCCAGCAGTTCCCTGTCCTTCTTGAACTGGGGAGCCCAGAACTGGACACAGTACTCCAGGTGCAGCCTCACCAAGGCANGCTTTGTGTCTTTGGCAAACTTGCTGAGGGTGCGCTCTATCCCCTCATCCAGGTCATTGATGAATATATTGAAGAGGACTGGACCCAGTACTGACCCCTGGGATCACCACTCGTCACTGAGCTCCAACTAGACTCTGTGCCCCTAATCACGACCCTCTGAGCCCTGCCTTTCAACCAGTTATCTATCCACCTTACTGTCCATTCATCTAACCCACTCTTCCTAGGCTTCCCTATGAGGATGCTGTGGGAGACCGTGTCGAAGGCCTTGCTTAAGTCAAGGTAGACCACATCTACCACCCTCCCCTCATCTATCCATCCAGTCATGCTATTATAGAAGGCTATCAGATTAGTCAGACATGATTTCCCTTTGGTGAATCCATGTTGAGTACTTCTGATAGCTTTCTTTTCCTCCACATGCCTTGAGATGACGCCCAGAATGAGCTGTTCCATCATCTTTCATGTTTCAGTTGATTCAGCATTGCAGCTCCTCCAGTCTCTCAAGTGATTTGGGACCTGTATTTTGGAAAGTTTAGGGTCTCCAATCCTATTAAATCAATAGCTGAATTAACTATAATGCGCTGAATGATCCTTAATATCCTACAACTCCAGAAAACAGTAAGAATAGGGATGTAGGGTCCTAAATAGATTTGCTTCTTCTTCATACTCATTTAATCCTCATCAAAATCTTCATTCAAAGTCTACTTCTTCAAACATTGCACAATTCTTGATTAATAAGGTGGAAGTTTCTGTAGAAGTATGTAATTTTGTTTCCAGATGTTTCCTAACAATACTGTTTGTTAGTAACATCTAAAATGCTAATCATATTGTTGAGGATGTTCTTGTATTTGTCATAATTTTTCATTTTTAATAATTGTTGAAATGAAAATAATTTTTGAGCAATCCATGGGTTCCTTACCGCAAAGAGTCAAAAAAAATTTGTAATTTTTTGTGTCTTGATTCAGTTTGCTAATAATTTTCACCCACTAACATCTGAGATGCTCTCAGGTCTCCTGTCTGATCTTCTACTGCTGGATTACTTGCAAATCCAGTGACATAATGCCATCTCTGTAAATATGCCTTAAACAGCACCAGACATCAACGTTTAGGGGATTGAATCATGCTCGTATCCAGCTTCCACAGAAAATGAGTGCTTCTACAGGCATTTCCACAGGATGATTCATCCTATCTACCTTAAATGTCATATTTTGGTCTATGAGTAACCTCACCCATGCTGCCCTTCCTGGGCTGCCTAACTGTCTCTATTAACCATAGAGCAATTTAGACTAGATATTTAATTTCTGGACAGTTAAAATCAGGTTAAATGAAATCTGAGCCCTGTCTGTCTGTCATACTGATTTTATTGGCATTCATTGTTTTAGGTTACAGGTTACAGTGAACTTGCACTCATTTCTCAGAGTTGAGCTGAAAATTAATGTCACTTTCCTTTGGTAATCCTTATATATGACATTGCACTCAAAAAAATAGTGGTTGAGGCCTTGTTATTGTATTCAGGACATATCTTACCAAACTATAGAAAACAAATTATTTTCAGCTATTTCCAGGTGTTGCTCAACTATCATGGAGGATACATGACAGTGTCATGAATTATGGCATAAATTATGTCAATAATTTTCAGGGATTCTGTCACTAAACTTCTAAAGCATATGAAATGCTTTTTGTGTCCTCACTCTATTTCATAATAAATAATAAAAAAAACCCCATGAGATAATATTTTTTTCATATGGAGACAAATTTGATCTTACCATGGATATGGTAATCCATAAGAAAATTTGCTATAGTCTCTTAAGCATTCCATATGTCTGTCTTAGGATATGAGGAGGTCAAATGTGAAAAATACGGTCTCTAAACCAACTACTAGAACTGGAGGGAAAAAAAAAAAAAAAGCAGCAGTTCTAGGAAGATATCCCTTTCCTGAGTTATGTCCATACTGTAATTCCAGTTTGGTTCAGGGATGACCTACTTAGCTTTATGTGAGAGACCTGAATAGTAATCCGTCACACCAGAAAATTTGCTATACCCCCTAAATCTTGCCAAGAAGCAAAGTAAATTAGCCTTATTCCTAGTTCAATGTTGCACAGAAAGACTGTTTCTGTTATCCAAGGTAGCTTGTTTAACACAAATGTAGGAATCTTTCCACTGTAGCTGTTCAAGCCTATTTTTTTAGTACTATCTGTAAGAGTTCTTTCCCCAGTGATTTCTCTGATATTTTTCTCTAAATAAACAAGACACTTATGATGTCTGCCTATATCAATCTGCCTGTAAGTATTGGTTAGATACGTGACATTTGAAGGCAGTAGAAATAAAGGTTTTTAAACCAGAGATGAAAAGATTATAGTTACCCCAATGGAGCTGTTTTATCTGGCATCACCTGTATTGCCAGGGGCTTCATAAGAAGTGCCTTGATGCATTTATTAGGTGCTGTTTGTGTTAAGAATATATCTCTTGATACTTGATGTAAAAGGTTATTCTGCATCATGTTAATGTGCAAATCTAAAATAATTTGTAAATACCTCAGTCAGGCTGACAAATAGGGCTGTTGACAGTGCTGCCGCTGGGGAAAAAAAAACCACTGGGTTTATGTAAGGAATTCCTCACGCAGAAAACAATCTGACACCAAAAAACCCCAACCAGCTCAGGGACATGAAAATGCCTCCAAAATATATTGCCCAGTGCTGAATCGCGTGAAATGATGTCTGTAGAACACTCAAGAAATGCTGCATAGTGAATGACTTTTAAAAAATCATCACCATAAACATGTCATGGGCTCTTTTCATCATTACTGCACAACATACTGCAGCTTTGAAATGAAATGCATTTTCAGATTTACACCTGAGAATGTGTAATATGGATAGGTAAACACAAAGGAGAGAGTATGTCAGTGACACAAAAAGGGTAATGCAAGGTTTAAAATGAAGTTGCTTACTCATAATTTGCCAGTAACACAGCTGAGCCACATTATGTTCATAAATAGCCCAAGGAAAAATCTCCCTTGTAGGTACAAGTTCTGCTCAGCATGTAACCAGTAGGATCAGCTATGGGGACACCTTGGCTCTGTCTTTTCTGTTATCCAAAGGAAAACAAATAAAGAGACATAAAAAAAAAAGGACTATACCAAATTCTTCATTGGTGAAAAGTCCTTATAGTCTGATACCAAACAGAAAGTATAATAGGATAAATAGACACAATTTTAAAAATATTTATGAACATCAATGTAGAAATTAATATACTGCATATAACTATATATTTTATTGTGTTAATGTGTAATCAATACATCTTTATGAATACCAGCAGTATTACCAAACTAATTTTCTCTTCCCAGGCATTTTGTTTGCTTTAATTCACTGACACAAGCTAATGACATGTCATGCAACATTGTTGTACAAATCAATAGCCTTCTACTTAATACTGACAAAGTATAACATTAGCATGGGATACTAGATCCTAGTTCCTCCTACTTTCTGTCTATGAAAAAAGCAAAATTTTCAGATATTGATATAGAAGAAACTGCAATGAATGTAAAAGCTATTTGCACTGACACAGAGCTTCTTTTCCACATCGATGATTCTTTCCTTCACATATCAGATCAGTGGCCTAGATCAAGAAGGAACACATGGATTAGGGTGCTATATTCCACTGCAAGTGTGAAATCCACAATCCTCAGTCAGATTTCTCAGTTTTATATAAAGAAGGGAAAAATTGATGCCTCAATTTAAACAGTTAATCCAATAGATCAGAGAAAATTGTCAAGCTAATTACACTAAAAGTGATGGATTCAGTTCATTTGCCTACAGGTAGGATCCAAGTACTATCTAGGATGTCCTAAGGTATATTGCCCAGCTTTCTCCTACCTTTAGGTCCAAAGAGACACTAATCCCCCTTGTGTTTTTTATCAAATGTCCCAGCATATGCCTTAAATAATCATAGCATCCCAAATGGCAACCCTGATGTGCACGTTTCTTTTCCACATTTCCAAAAGGATTACCCTTAAAAATACGACAATAAAAAAAGAGATGTTTAACTTCTGTGCATTAAAAAAACACTTTCTAGTTATTATCTGCAGCCATAAACATTAGAAGATACCTCTTCTCCTTTAAAGTGAAGATGAAAGTTGGGAGACTTGCATTATCTCTTGAATCTTGAAAGTATATCCTTAAGTAGTCATCAAAATAACTGCAAGAAAAGCAGTAAAGAAGTGACATTAGCAGAAGGAGCTTTTCTAAATTATTTATTCAGGGGTGTCTCTGAGATATCTGTCTTAGAATAAGCTTCAGATCAGTCAAAATGCTGTGTGAGTGTCTCCATCCATTCATTCATCCATTACCTGAAGCTCTTTCAAAAATTGATATTACCCCGACTACCACCTTTTGACCCACAAACTAATTGTTAGAAGAAAACACAGGAACATAAGTATGTGAATGTAATTTCAATTCACTTGAGTAAAAAGACTCCTAGTCCGTATGTCCCTCTCCATAAACAGTGCATTGATCTCTTCTGGGGAAGAGGATTTTACTAGACAGAGCTTTCCTGTTTGATTGCATGATTCCACGATTTGACTCAGTGATGTGACTTTTGTATAAATAAAAATCTCTTTCCTTGTCCCCTTTGATGGAATTTCAATAACAAGTAAAAACAAAAGACCTGGGTTATGGAGATGAGGGGAACTCCATCAGGCAATCATCAAGCATAAAATAAAAGGAAAGTCCAAAGAGGTCTTTGAAAGAAAACAATATTGAAATTTTAAATTCCCAAAGGATTTTCAGAAGAAAAAGCCACAAACTCATTTTCTGCTTCCTAAGAAAAAAATAAAGGAAAATAAAGGAAAAAAAAATGGTTTATTTTCCCCTAACTCTCCAAATGCTGTATGTTATTGCAAATAACAAGTGTAGTTTGTGGAAAGAGATAAAGCAGCCAAAAAGGGTGCACAGTGGTTCACTAAATTATTCATTTAATCATTATTGATCTCAGATGAATTAGCAAATGGTGTGCTCTAGCTGAGCACCAAGTTATTCATCTTTGATTTTAATCTTAGAGGACGCTGGGCTACATTATATTAATGAAAACCACAACAAAACACAGTAGGCAATTTCCTCACGAAATGTTTAACAACATAAATTAAGAAACTGGGTTTGTTCATACAGTCCAATAACAAAAATACAAATTGTGGCATTTGCTGTATGATCTAAAAAGTTTTAGGAAAAGCACAAGGTGGCAAAAGCATTTTAAAGAGAAGGTGCAACCTTCTGATTGTAACTTTACCAGAAGTCTTGAGGGTTCAATTCCTATTCTAGATTAACCATCACAGCCATAGCACTCAAACGTCCATATTTCCGTCTAAAAGGTGCAAATATAATTTAATATCCAGTATAGTATGTTTTTTTGTGATCAGAAGTCCAACAGTACCTGTGAATCATATAGGGTTAAATAATAAAAAAAAAAGTATATTATTAAAACTTCGAGTTAGAACATTTACATTGTGAGTGCCTCTAAGTATTTGACTGAGAAAGTATTGTGGAGAATAGAGGTGGCAAAAAAGTCCTCTTTCAGAAGCCACAAAAAAACCCCCAAACAACCATCAAGCAGATAAGACCACTTGTTGAATATTAGGTATGTCACCCAATGCAGCTCAGGAATAAGGCAGAGGAATGTCTGTCACCCATGTAGGCTTACGCCTTCGTAGGTGTGCACAAAACATGTATGAGATCAAGCACCTTTCAACATGCACGCATGGAGGAAGTAGTGGGGAATATGAAGCTTTCTAAAATAAAATTAAAGTATTTGGCCCACTGGTAGGGTGGGATTCAATTGTTGAACATTATGGTATAGCACAGTCTCCTGCCCGACCTCCAGGTGCTAATTCAGTAAGTTTTATGGCTCCCGTATGTGTCATATCCATCCATCCTTTTCAGGGGCCTCAGGTACTCTGAAGAACCACAAAACCCATTTTACCTATATGGATAGAAAATTAAAACCTACTCTTCAGCTTAATTTTCTGTTAATGAGAAATCCAAAATACAAAGAGCCACTTGCCCAAAATGTTCTGGTCACCTGGCTACAGCCCAGAGCACTCTTCATCCCAACTTTGAAAGCTGTGGTATTCTGCAGCACAAGATTTCTATAGTCGTGGAAACAAAAAGAGAACCGGACTTCTGGAGTCTTTTTAGCTTAATATTTGTGGCACTCAGCTAGAGAGAGTTCTTTGTACGTGATCTTTATATCAAGACAGTTCTGATTTTTACATTAAATAATCATAAATCTGTCAATAAGAATCCTATCCCAAAAGTCATTTCTCTTAGATGAATGCCCTAATTCCCATGCTACAAAGTCTGTCTGTGTCTTTCACTACACAGAAGAGGAATCTTTCTTTCCTTTTCCACATAGTGGTAAAGGTACAAGTAGTGAAAAACAAACATCTTTTTACATCATAGCTGCTGGTGTCCCCATAGGTTATGGTGTTAATTCTCTTCTGTCTCATCTCGCTCCACTAAGTTAATGCTGTACTCTTTTGGTCATTGTATATAAGGTGGAAAATCGTTTAGACTTCACTATGAAACCCAGTATTCATAGGGGACTTCCAAGGACCATTAAAAAGAGACATGTATGGCGGTCTTAATGATAATTTATTTTCTGCATATTGCATCAAATTGGGCAGCTGCACAGATGATATTGACGCAGTCTAATAGCTCACCCTGAAGGAAAACCAGGCCGAGTACAGCACTGTGCACTGTGTGTGTCAGCAGTCTGCCGCACAGCGATCAGGCAAGCCCCAGCCAGCCCAACGAGGCACTGTGCTCCTCACTGCCATCTGATTCCTGGTGAGAACATCATGGCAAACAAGGAGGGCTCCCAGGATCAACACAGGAGAGAGAACCAGTTTTAACTGTGCTACGCACAGAAGAACTTGTTTCAGTTCATCCTGTAGGCAGAATACCACTGTCCCACCAAATTTTTTTTGAATATGTGAAATGCACATGCTGTTTGGGTACATGAAGGGAAGTTAGGTCTCACTCTCATCTGTGTACTCAAGGATGTTCAAATCAGAAAACTGTCTTAGAAATCCCAGCACAAAAGCATATGAGTAATACAACATCCACAATTATAGTAGAGCTGTGCAGAAGAAGCAGTAAGAGTTCTGATTTCACATGCAAAGAAGCTGTGAAAGGCTCATTAAAAGAGATCTCAGAGGCTGTTAGAGGACCTGTGCCCCCTTGACTGTTTTGTACATAGGAAAGCCCATCCACTCTATCCACTGAAGCTGCCTATTAACGCTCTTCAATCCAGCCTACTGGGCCTGCTAAAAAGTAGAGAAAAATGCTGACTGTATATTTTTGTTGCAGTTTATTCCCTTATGCAGTAGGACTGAGCAGATGTATTCAGTACAGCATCTTTTGAATGTGAAATAGAAGCAAAACGCAAACTATATGTGGGCCTCAATAGTAAGTCTTCTGAGCTAAAATGCCTACAACTGTCAGAAAAAGGTTGTTGCTCTGTATTCCAGGTTTGGTACATTTCTGGGAGTACAGTTGTGAAATGCATTGGGGTGGAAGGTGCTGTACAAGGGTAAACTAATAATATTGTGATATCTTTTATAATCAGGAGCTATAAATAACTGTTTTAACAAAAAAAGCTTGCAAATTGTTTGATTTCTCTTTGTGACCACCCAAAGCTGATTACACTTACACTCTACAGGAAGAACAATAGAAGTTTCCAAGAGAATCCAGCCTAGGGGCAGAGGAAGCATGGGGCACTTTCTGGTCTTCAGTGACAGGAGCTGGATGGACTTTATCTTCAGGAGTGACATGAGACATTCAGTTGATCTATTAAAACAATGGAAATCTACAGCATGCTTCACAAAAATGTAGACAGACTTCATTTTTAATCCATAAATAATAGGGTTTTGGTTCAAGCAAGTAATTAAAAATTCTTCAAGTGAAAGGTATTTTCCGGAGATTTGCCATGACACAAAATATACTCACCCTTTAATTTGTTGGATTTAAATGTTAACATCAAGCCACCAAAAATGTTCACAAATCATTAGCCTAAACAGTACATACATTTGCCTTGCTTACTGTATAATTTGCCTATGCTATAGTGGGTAGCATAATATTACACGGATGACTGGGTTTTCGCCTCTTGTCATAGCACACTGCTGCTATAGGAAATGGTATAAGGTTGGCTGTGGATTTACATCCAATAATTAGAAAACTGCCACAGAAAATAGTACTGGAAGAAAAAAGGATGAAAATTTTGAGAAAGCACTCTGTCTTCGATTGAATACCACAACTCTTGTTCTAAGACTTGAGATGCTCAGTTGAAGTTAAAAGTCAATGAAATGAGAAACTATCATAACTACAACAGGTCTCCTTGTTTGATAAGACTTTCATAGCTTCTTTACATGTGAAATCAGAATTTTTGCTACTTCTGCAATTGTAATATATTATTATTGTATTATATTAGGTAATATATTAAGCATAATACAGAATGGATTTTGTGTAGCTCATAAGTTTTTGTGCGAAGTTTCATAACATTGGGGCACCTTATGCATATTTGGAATTTGTTTGTAAATTGATGTGCAGAATTAATTCAGAGCAGTTACAGGAAAACACTGGCTGGATGAATCAGTTGTCTACTGCTGATAGTTGGATTAACAGAAGAAAATTGCTCAGTGGGAAAACCAACTGATAATCTGAAGGAATTTAAAGAAAACCAAATGATTTCTTTTTCATTACCGGGCTGGAATTTCCTTACATACTGTACACACACTTATTTCAACACTATGCTAAATTCAATGCATTAATAATTTTTGCTTTCTTCAGTGATGGACTGCTAAGCCAGAGCGTCAGTGACTTGAATCATTTGCTGGCTTTTCCTGCAATTCACAGACACAGCTGGGTGGACTGGTCCATGTGCCCTAACAAAAAACTCTTCCTCCTAAATGGGAGACCTTCAAGTGGTTATGAAGCATGACTGGAAAATAAATGTGAGCAAAACTCTGAAAAGTCTTATCACCTGATAAGAAGAAAGCTGGAAAAGTCCACAAGGATAAATTCAATTTGAAAAATGACTGCACTGTAAATGCATAATATTGTTTTCAAGACTCAAAATAAATGTCAGAGGTGACTCAGTCACTCCATATCTCCCTATCTCTGCTGCTGCAGCTACACCGTTTGAGAGAGGCTGGATACTGAAATGTCAGGGGGAATATGAGGTAAGAAGTGGATACCCTGTGTTTTGTTCAGCAGTTACCCTGCCTTTTTATTTCAAAGTTTCTAGTAAAGCACGTTCAGTGAGGATTAATGGACTTTTAAGTACTAATATATGGAATCCAAGATAAGCTGCATAAGGCCAGAGAAAGGTCTTTACCTCTAAAACTCAAACGTCTGATGAACACTAACTACTCCCCTTGCTGCTGATCAGAGGAGAATGAAATTTGCCTTAAATGGTAAAAGCCATTTTTTTTACCACTGTATCAGCCTGTGCTTGTGGTAAGAGCTAAACAGAGTTGACATCGCTGTGTCGCAGAGATGGAATGGCTATTTGGTCACCTTCAGCAATGCTTCTGCCAAGGATACCAGAAGAAACTGATGTCTCGGTATCTGTTCCTGAAGTGGTTCTCTAAAAATCCGCATTACGGACTGATCCATCCCCTGGAAGCACCATGCTCTGCTCAACTCACAACCATGCCCACACATTGCTACATAAATAGTGCCCAGAGATTTTCATCTCTGTTCAGTGTTTCCCTTCCCAAAAGCTAGATATTAACATTAAAATATATGCACATGCTTTACTTTGAGAAATTTTTAAAAAATATTTCATTGTTGGTGATAACATTTTCTTTTGGAAAAAAATTCTAAGCATTTTTTTCAACTTTGGTAAAAGCAGATGTCTTTTAGAGCATACATCAAACACTATAAATGGCAATGTTGAAAAATACTTTTCTGATGATACTTCACAATCTCATTGTCAGTTCCCTGAAAGCGGTTATATCTTGTTCAATACATTGTAGAATAACATTCTCAGAGGAAAGTGGTTCTCACTAAAGCGGCTGTCACAAAAAGATGAAATTTTGCTGTGTTGCAGGATATTGTCCTTCTGCTGGACCTTATAATAAGAATAGCTAGCACACTAAAAAGAAAAAAAAATGGCAAGTTAAAATAATGCAGCTCTACAGGGTTTTTTTCCAAGAACATCAGCAATTCACATTAATTTTAGTAGGCATCAATGCCTTTCAGATCTTCAGTGCCAATGAGAGGGCAGATTCCCCAAGCGATAAGAGTTGGATTTTTTCCAGCAAAATCAATGGATGTATTCTATCTGCATCAGGTCAGTATAAAACATGTAAGATACGTGCTAATTTAATTGTCACAAGAGATATATTTCATGCTTTTGACTTTGAGATTAAAATTAAATCAACCTTGGAGAAATTATATTGTCCATATGACCACATATTGCCACATACCGGTTTTGCTTTTTTCTTACTGCAGACAGTATGTACCTGCAGCATTATTAGCTTAACACCTTTTCTTTTTAGACAGCTCTTGGTGGTGATGGCAATCTATGCCTATGCCTATGCCGATGCCTATATTGACTCTCCCACTCACAGCACTGCAGAACTACAAAATGATCCTCTGCACGATAGTATTTTACCTCTCAGGTAAAGGATATCAGACACAGCAGCCAGAAGTATGGCATTTGTTAGTTGTGACAGAAAGGCGTTTTCTGTACAGTGTAAGCACATAACCCACTCGAACTACCCATAAAGCAGAGAGATGACTAGAACTAGAGCTAATTTCCATCGAGCTTTATGCATAAAAAGTGGTCTGAGATTATAAACATCACGCCTCTTCCTGTATGTTATGTCTGTGTTCATCTGCTCCTGCGAATTCCCTTGAGGAATACCATAGCTACATCCAGGTAGCAAAGTGGGTATATACACTATGTCAGTCAGCTTTTGTGGAAATTTCTCTCTGCCCTGTGGAATATTTTGACAGTATTTCATGTAAGGCACATGAGAAGAAAGGGTCAGAGGTTAAATATAAACTTGGCCACTTAAGAGATCAGGTCCAAAATCAAAAGGATTAAATTAACAAAGAAAACACGGAAAGCTTTCCACTAGGAAGGAGAAACAAAATACACAAATACAAAACAGAAAAGGCTATATGAGAGAGACAAAAAGAATCTAGACCTTAAAGCAGATAGATAGCAAAATAACAGTCAGTGTTACAATGTTACTGTCAAAAGGAAAAACCTCATTCTAAATGAGGTCTAAAAATCTAATAGTGGGGTAGGATGTGAAAAAGGTAACATCTATTCTTTAGGAACTGGTTAGACAACTATTGAAATGTGTGTCTAATTCTGGCAACTTTAAAAAAATATGTAAATGAATCATACATCCTGGATGAAAAAAACACATAAGACTTATGGAAAACACCTCTTGCTAGAAAAATACAAAGGGTTTTTTTGTTTTCTTTATTAAATGCAGAAAAAAAACCAAAAAACAAAAAAACCAGCTTGGAAGCAGGGGTAGCTATGTAGTAGTATGTAAAAAGCAGGAGTCAGTCATTCTTGACACATGCTGGGGAAGAAATTGGTCTACATTCAATAAGGTATCAATCTAAGTATTAGAAAAAAGCTTTTGGTTAGGTTTCAGAGACCATGGATCAAGCTACCTGGAGTTAGCTTCCCTGAATCATTTAAAGACCAGTTTTTGTCCTGGATGTTACAGGTATAGTTAACAGGTTTCATAATTTCTCAGGGGTTTTCTAGCTCCTTTTTAGCCATACAAGACATATGACTTAACATGTGCATTTTTATGTGGCATAAAGCTAAATTGTTAATTTAAAGTACATAGTCATCTTTGCAAAAAGGAAGAGAGAAAGCATGCCAGGAAAGTAAAACTGGAATAGCAGTCAGTTCTGAATGAGTTTGCACCTCATTTGCTCCTTCTGAACTGCATCAGGCATAAATGCACTGCAGCTGGGAGGATCTAACCCCAAATGAATGACCGACAAAATTAAAAACTTCAAGTAAGTGGTTTTGGTGATAACAAAACAGTTAGGTCAAAACACATGACTTCAACATGACCCCCATTCCATAGTTGTTTCCTAGTTTCTAATACTAAGTATATATTATGGGATGTGTACGTAGAAAAAGTGCATGCAGGGATGAGAGATAAAATGACACCAGCAACAAAGGGATTGCAAAATAATTACAATGTGCTTCTCTTGCTGCTACTGCTGTGAAGTGTCTGAATTGTATGAATCAAAACCTGAACCATAATCAAATGTGAATAGGAGGCATAATTTCAGTCAATAAGACACTGAAATAATGTCTATGAGATGATTGAACATTGCAATTATGGAAACCATACAGAGGGTGGAAATCTCAGAGGATAAACTCAAGAGTGCAGCAGAATTGATCAAAAGTCCATAGTTTTGAATCTCAAGATCTAATCCCTTCTTTTATAGCAATTTGGTTTTGACCTGGTAAGCTTCAAGTGAAAACCATAGCTGAACAACGCCAAAACAAACAAAAAAAACCAGCAACAAACAACCAAACCCATAAGAATATGAAACTGAAGCTGTTCCTGTTGCTTATCCCTGATCTCCAGTCCAAACCACCTGAACAGACTGAAATTTTTTCTGCAGCTGAATGCAAGTAATCTTGAAAAGTATCACTAACCAAAATAATGATAGAAATGTATTCAGATATGCCAATGTCAAAACTAGACATCACACTACTTCAGACTGTTCCAAACACTGTTATGAATCTAGTCTACATTGCTTAGCATGATGGGCTTTGAGACTTCCACTCTGTCCTCTGAATGCAGAGCATTACTGACACAAACAAAGATTAACTTTGCTGGGCACCCTTACCACCCACCAAGACTGAAAACATTTTTCAGAAGACGATGCAAGGCCTGTTGATCCTGAACGGTTCTTCACGGTGAACCCTTGTCACGGATGAGACAGAATGAATGACAACCTGTATGGATTTGAATACTGGGATTTATTTAAGACCTTCCAAGCTTCAGGCTTTTAATGTTCTTGATTTTCACACATTCACACACTTTCTAAACCGACATTCACTCAAGTCTTTATTTCCCATTGCTGGGAAAGTTGGCAGAGTCACGTCATCTCTGTGCTGTGAAGCTGCCCACAGCTGTGGATCTCAGGCATCATAATGTGTGTGTTGGTGCATTTCTAGGTCTTCTCCTTCTGAATCTTCTCCCCACTTTCTAGACTGTTTTTCTCCATTTGAACACTCTGTTTGCAGAAGCACAACATGTGAACAGCCTCCTAACTGGTGGTCCTGCCTCTTGTCTCTTGCTAACTAAATGATTCAGGATGAGACACTTCTTTACAGTACAGGTGTTATCAAAATTCACAACTAGCCTGTATCAGCTGTAGGTAGCAGGCAGCATACTTATGCTTGGGAGTTCAAACATTCAGTTTCAGACATGCACACACACACACACACACACACACACTTATCTGCTACATATCAGCATTCACTACCTAAAGTCTTTTTCACCTACCCCAACCCTCCAGCCTGATTCCCTTCACCTTCTGAGTGCTTGGGGCCTTTCAACACCTTGAATTATGTTTTCTTCCCAGAGAAATTCATGAGTGGGGCAGGGTTCCTGCTCTCACCCCAGAGCGGAGGCTGGGCTCACTCACCACATCCTTTAATACAGACACACCACTTGTTCCTAATCACTCTCTGGAGGAGTTTTCTTTCCCTCTGGCTGTGCAGGGTGACTGGGGAAATGAGCTTTGTTAGGCTAAAGTTAACTTTTGTGAATGCTCTTTCGCACTGTCATTTACACTAATGACCTCAATGGAACGATCCTGTCAAAAAATCATTTATGATCCTTGAGGCTTCTAAGCATTTTTGCTAAATCTCAGCTTAAGTCTGTTTCAAAAATGAGGGTCCTATACTGCCTAAGCACTTTTGAAAAGGTTACAAGTCGACACCATTTGTAAAGGCCTGCACAGAAACAGGCCCATTTAAATATGTCCATACACATTAAGGTTTACAAAGCCTAAATATTAAATACCTGCAAAAATAGCCTTAACTATTGCATGGTCATGCATCTTCCCCTTCAAAGTGGTATTTCAGTTCCTTCTTGTATGTTCCTCCCCAACAGCAGGAATACTAAGAAATTCTTGATGTGGCTATATTTCCAGGCTATATCTGATCTAGTTTAGATTTACTATTCAACCCTGAAAGAGATTTATTTTTTACTCTACAAACTTGCTGGCAGGTGCACATGAAGTTGAATTTATGCAAGAACATTTGCCTGAAGAGGACAATTAAAGGTAAATTCTGTGTGTGATCTGTCCAGGATTTTCTCTTGTTTTAATGTGCCTTGACCTGCTCATATCTTGTAATGTCTGCAGGCACCCCTGGGAAACTGCAGAGAGCTCTGGCAGGCTGCTGTTCTCTGATAAAAGGCAGCAAGAGAACACTCAGTTTCAAAGGGTTGTTTCTAGAGGACAGTGCTTGTTGTAAGGTGGCTACTATACAAACGGTAACTATTTTTGATGGACCAAATTTTGCTGTCAGTTACAGTCCTGCAATTTCAAGAACAGCTGAGATTCGCACCTGTGCAACTGATAGGAAAATCAACTTTTTATGTATTAAGGCAGTAGAAGCTATTTCTATTACAGATTTTCTTTTTTTTTTTTTTTCTCTTCATATTTTTTCCCTTTTCAGCCCCTTATCCTCCAGTTTCTTGAAAGAACTTGAAGCTGTTACTTTTCAAGCTGGAAATTCCACCATCCATATATGTCCAACATCATACCTCTTGAGCCTGTGTTATCTGTGTGTATCAGAGTGCATCAAGTGTGTATCTCTGCCCATCTGGTTTGATAAGATTGATGTTCTCCCGTTCCTTAATAAATGGTTTCCCAAGTGTGAGAAAAAGGGAGAATCTGTCCAAAGTGGATTTTAAGGAATTCATTTATTTTTGTGAAAAGTTAACGAAAATGTTTGGGAACTGCAGTATTTCTATTAAGCAATACTTCAGATAATATTTTAAGCACTTTAACCATTCAGATACTGAAGCCCACTATATCACATGCTGCTTTTACACGTCAAAAAACTCAAAAGCCATAGAAATCACTGATATGACAACTATGCTTTTTTAAAGTAATGGCTGTGTTGCCAGTGTGCTGTCACTGCAGCTGGTAACACAGAGCAGACCCTCCAGTATCCACAGCTGTTCCTCTCTGCTTCTTGTATTCATAGAATCATAGAATGGTTTGAGTTGGAAGAGACCTTAAAGATCATCTTGTTCCAACCCCCCTGCCATGGGCAGGGACACCTCCCATTAGACCAGGTTGCTCAAAGCCCCATCCAGTCTGGCCTTGAACACCTCCAGGGCTGGGCCATCCACAGCTTCTCTGGACAACCTGTTGCAGTGTCTCACCACCCTCACAGTTAAGAGTTTCTTCTGTATATCTAATCTATATCTACCCTCTTTCAGTTTAAAATGGTTACCTTTCATCCTATCACTACACTCTCCATCTTTCCTGTAGACTCCCGTTAAGCATGGGAAGGTGGCTATTGGGTCTCACATTCCCCTCCATCCCTTCCTTGTTAGTGAGAACAAGGTCCGGCATGGTGCCTCTCGTCATTGGCTCTCCTATCACTTGGAGAAGGAAGTTATCATCAACCCATTCCGGGAACCTCCTGCATTGCTTATACCCTGCTGTGTTGTCCCTCCAACAGATACTGGGGTGGTCAAAGTCTCACTTGAGGACCAGGGCTTGCGAACACGAGCCTACTTGTTATCTGTCTATAGAGGGCCTCACCTGCTTGATCTTCCTGCTCAGGTGGTCTGTAGCAGACCCCCACTGTAATATCACCTTTCCCTGCCCTCCCTTTAATCCTGACCCATAAGCTGTTGGTCTGCTCCTCATCCATCCCCAGTCAGAGCTCCATGCACTCCAGCTGTTCATTGACATAGAGGGTGACAGCCGCTCCTGTTCACCTGTTCTCTTTTGTCTGAGAACTCCTTGGGGAGGAATTTCTTAATCTATGTAAACTTAATATGCCAAGTAGGGCACAACTTCTTAGCTAGTAGCCTCAATACGTTGCTACAAATGCAGAGAAATGAGATGTTAAAATAGGAGTAGTAGTAACCTATTCCTACATATATTCTTCATGTGAGACAGGCATCACAGGACAGTAAGGTCCACTGTACTAAGACACTAAGGTCGTCTAGATTACGTGTGTTTGTAAGGAAATTTTCACTGCACTGTGAATGTATTCAGCATACTTATATAGGTAGTTAATTGCCTCATTCTGGAATTGTACCTAGAAGCTATCTGGAAAGCAACTACACTGTACCTGTAGTTTTTCACACTACTAAATCCCCAAATTGAGCATACCAATTGTAAGTGCTTTTAAATGAATGAAGTGCAATACTCTGAGTTTATTTTTAGAGCATATATGAAGTGGAATGAGCTTGGAATAGCTCCAGGCATATGCAGGGTAGGACAATCGGAATGTGTTCAAACGAGGCCCCCGTATCCAGAGGGACACAATTAGCAGGCTCGGCCAGGTATAGATATTAGCACATTATGCTATTACACCATGAATTCTCCCATTGAGCCTTGCTGCCACTAAGGGAACATGCTTTCTAAAGGCTATAAATATACATGAATTTTTATGCTGGCTAAGGTCATAAGTGGAAGCACAGTTTTCTTTAAGTACATTAAAGTGCACAAAGTTTCTTCCAACTCCTTTATTATTTTCGCATTCGTATTTGCAATTTTAGACTGTTCTGCTGAAAGGTTTTTAGGATACCAGTCTAGACCTGTCTTCAGTGAAACCAACTGGATGTAGTAGAAACTCAATTAGAATACAAAAGACATTCAACTGTTTATGTCCTTGATTTTCCTGTATTTATCATTCTTATATTATTTTAGGCATTGGTTTTCTGTTATGAGCCAGAAATAAATCACTATTTGCCAACTATGAATAAAATAAAAGCAATATCAATTAAGAACTTATAACATAAAACTTATCCTTGGTGTGCATACCAAAACTACAATAAAAGCATACAGTTGCCAAATAAATTTCTAATTTGTTCCAGTGAAGTGCCTAAACTTTATTGATAAAACCAGAAGCTTCTCTGAAGAGTAAAGTTGGAAAATGTAGATATCTATAATTAATTGTTCAGAAATATCCAAACCCCTCATCAAAAAGAAAAAGGACTTTCCTCTCTGGGTGTGGAGTGATTCCGTGTGCTGCAAGGTCATTTAGGTAGGCCCAGATCTCAGCATAAATGTGTTGAGAACAGTATACAACAAATAAGAATCATAATAAGGCCACTTGGCAAAAATGATTGCCTGTGTGTTGCAAATTAAAGTCTTTCCTGGGAGCGATACGAAATATATACTGACAGGAAATAGATGTAATTCTTCAGTTCCTTCCTTGGAAACAGCCAGTGCTTATGTTCACACAGAGAGAAAAAAATACCCATAGCAGCTAATCAATGTTGAAGCTTATAAAGTGGCCTGTCACTCTTGCAGGTGCAGAGGGATATTAGTGAGGCTCTGCTCCTTCTGAGACTCCAGAAGCAACTGGGCATTTTGCTCCTTTCTCTGTCCAGCAATGTAGAAGTAATTAGTTCTGTGCTTGAAACAGGGAGGATTTTTTCCAGGGATGACCCTGAGCTGAGCGGAGGAGAGCCGAGCAGACACCGCATTGACGTTCTGAGATGCTGCGTGGGTGTTGCAAGTACTTTCTCTCCTGCTATCCCAGGCGGCTGGGCTGATACCAGCGAAGTTAATGCCCTCGTCTCTGCAAACTTAAAGTTTCTTATGGGTGCAGACTACTTCCTGCAGATTTATCTTTAAAAACACTGTAATCCCTGTCCTTTTTTGGCTTCAGTTGATAGTCTAAAAAAATTTGGGCTGTGTCTGCCAGTGCTTACCTCCCCTGCCAGTACCTTATCCAGACACGTTTTTCTTTTGGAGTCTGAGATAGTGACATTTTTCACCTTGGCCTTGATGTGAGACTTCACACATCCGATTCCCACTATTCACCATTTGCTGTTCTTTTTAGATCACCCCTCTCTTCCTATACCACCCCAGGGCTATATTCTGAAAATGAATAAATTCACACCTCTGGGTATGACCCAAACCACCAAAGTCTTTGTGTCCGGGGTCAGAGTCCATGTCTCTGCTATAAGTTAGGCAGTGGACAGACCTGAACACAGGTCCTCTGCGTCTTCGGTGCATGGACTGACAAAAAAATCATCCTTTTGCTTTGGGACATTTGTCAGGCTCGATTGGGGCAGAACTTCTGCAGATGCTTCACTGATGCATATCCTGGTATATACAGATGTCTGGTAGTAATATCAAAGAGTATCTGAGTACCAAAATACATCTAAATACATATAAGCTATGGGATTCTCTTCAGCATTTTCTGCTCACTTGCCCAAGCAGCCTTCACACTGACATATGTGGATCTTGTTTTTCCGCATGTTTTCTATAGCCTGTCTTGGAAAACTTTTCTAACTCAGGACTGAGACTTCCAGGGAAGTAGAAGATTGCTGAATTTAAAGATTTTGCTTGTTTTCTTGTCTGTTTGTGCAATTAGTACCGATTCATGCAGGTAAATTTCTGGATTTGGCAGTACATGTTCATTGAACCTGGTATTTATTGAAGAGAACATGCACAACTCATGTAAGGTATTTTCCTTAATCCTTTTAAATTTATTTCAAAAATCAATTCTTCTTTCCACCTTATGTCTATTTTAATCTATATCTATGATTTTAGTTCTCAATAATACAGGATGAAAAATTAAATTTCATGAGTGTGCTTTGATGGTGGCTAAGGCACAAGATTAAATACATTCCTACATATAAAGTAAACAGCTTTTGTATAGAACATGGAAACGCTGAAGGAGGAAGGTGATGTGGCTAGTTCAATGAGTTATTTATGTTTGTGAAGTATCCTCACAAATACTTAAAGTAGGGTGACTTTAATGAGCCATGTGCAATAGGTAGCTTTTGCTTTGTTGAATATTTTCTCCAGAGTAAACTGAGTCATTAATATTAATTAGGAATTGAGTAGCCAATTACAGGGTTGAGTAGGAAGTGAGGTAAAAAAAACCCAACTGTTTGGAAGCAAAATGTCTACTCATACACAGTGAGGGGGTCTGAGGTCATTAAAATCTGTGGGCTGGGATTAGTGGGCTCCATGGATGTGCATTATTAATGAATATACCTAGCTCACTCAATTGCAATTTCTGATTAATCATAAATGAAGTATCTGTAAATAGAATAATTCAGCATGAGGTAAACAACTGGATTTTAATTTCCAGTGAATGGAAATTGTAGCAGTAGATGGCAGATGGATTTAAATTTAAATTATATACAGAATTAGATAAGGATAAATATAAATCAATGGGAAGATTAATTGCATTTCCTTTTTTTAAATCTGTCTGACACTTGCTTCATTCCCTGAGAAGCATTTCCCTAAGGAAATGACCTCATGTACCTCACCTTTTCCAGATTTTTCTACTTTTACAGATTTCATTATGAAAACTGAAAATTTGTACACTGTCTCTCTTCCTTGGTTTGGTAATTCATGATGTAAAATTGAAACTAAAATAGTACTTTTGTTCCAGAGGAGAAGTCTCAAAACCATTTTAAAGAAGAAAATGGATTAAAAACCTGACAGGGTTGTGTCAAACACTGTGTTTGTAAAGCATTCAGGTACTTCTTTGGAGAGTGGTTTAGACCATGAGAAAATTAATAATTCTGCCTTTAAAGCAGATTTAACTTTACCATTATAAATAAATCCTGGGGCCACATGGGGGAAACAAAATCTTGAATAGCTGCTCATTAAGTAAACACCATCCATTCCATGAACTAAATAATATGAGTGTGTGGGGGGAAATTGTGTAAATGCATAGATTCCATGTAATACTTAATACATATGCATAAGGGGGCAAATTACAGTAACTTTTGAATGATTCTATTTGGCAACTTTATACTTCTCTTGCTCTCTCTTAAAACATTACGTCTGTTAGCTATTCATGGGTAGTGTTTTCTTCAGGAGCATTGCTGTTGCTTATTTATAAGTCACCATATTCTATCTGATTGCCCTATTTGTTAGCTTCGATTTCATACGTTTGTATATTATTGCTTAGACAGCTTGGGGCCAAGGAGCCAGTTAAGGCCTGAATCCAATCTGTTTCATTGCTAAACTGCTGCATTTTAATAGAGCATATTCTCTAGAAGCTAGGACTGTGGTTAAACCTATGCTGCCATAGTATGAATCAAGATGTCAACCTCTGACATCCAATGCAGGAAAATAACCCAAGCTGTCTAGGGAGATCCAATGCTAAAGTAAACTACCTTGTACAGTGTCTGCAGTAGCTCATTGGATGTGAAAGGTTTCTGCAGCCACAGGATTAATTAGGGATCCTCCTTGCTTCTGAACAACCCTTCTTCACATGCTACACCACCACTGAAGTTCAAATGTCTTCATGTACCATCTGCTCTGAAACAGATGAAAAAAACTTCGGTGCTGGGGAAGACTATGGAGCAGATCATCTTGAGTGCCACCATATGGCACATACAGCATAACCAGGTGATTAGGCCCAGTCAGCATGGGTTTATGAAAGGCAAGTCCTGCTTGACTAACCTTCTATGATGAGGTGACCCGCTTAGTGGATGAGGAAAAGGCTTTGGATGTTGTCTACCTAGACTTTAGTAAAGTCTTTTACACTGTTTCCCACAGTATTCTCCTGGAGAAATTGGCTGCTCATGGTTTGGACGAGTGTATGCTTTACTGGGTAAAAAACTGGCTGGATGGGTGGGTCCAAAGTGTTTTAGTAATTGGAGTTAAATCTAGTTGGAGGCCAGTCACAAGTGGTGTTCCCCAGAGTTCAGTATTGAGGCCAGTTCTCTAATATCTTTATCAATAATCTGGACAAAGGGATCAGGTGCACCCTCAGTAAGTTTGCAGATGACACCAAGTTGGGAGGGAGTG
Organism: Stercorarius parasiticus; assembly: GCA_013396915.1. Lineage (NCBI taxonomy): Eukaryota > Metazoa > Chordata > Aves > Charadriiformes > Stercorariidae > Stercorarius > Stercorarius parasiticus. Next base: position 23,142 of record VWZL01003226.1, read on the forward strand.
TTGATCTGCTTGAGGGTAGGAAGGCTGTAAAGAAGGGATCTGGACAGGCTGGATCAATGGATCAAGGCCAACGGCATGAGATGCAACAAGGCCAAGAGCCAGGTCCTGCAGTTGGGTCACAATAATCCCATGCAGCGCTACATGCTTGGGCAAGAGTGGCTGGAAAGCTGCCAGGTGGAATACGACCTGGGGGTGCTGGTTAACAGGTGGCTGAATATGAGCCAGCAGTGTGCCCAGGTAGTCAAGAAGGCCAACAGGATTCTGGCTTGCATTAGAAATAGCATGGCCAACAGGACCAGGGAAGTGATTGTCCCCCTGTACTCAGCACTGGTGAGGCCACACCTCGAGTACTGTGTTCGGTTTTGGGCCCATCACACAGGTGGGACACTGAGGTGCTGGAGTGGGTCCAGAGAAGAGCAATGAAGCTGGTGAGGGGTCTAGAGCAAGAGTCTTACAAAGAGCAGCTGAGGGAACTTAGCCTGGAGAAAAGGAGGCTGAGGGGAGACCTTATCGCTCTCTACAACTACCTGAAAGGAGACTGTACCAAGGTGGGAGTTGGTCTCTTTTCCCAAGTAACAAGCGATATGACAAGAAATGACCTCAAGCTGCACCAGGGCAGGTTTAGATTGGATATATGGAAAAATTTATTCACTGAAAGGGCCGTCAGGCATTGGAACAGGCTGCCCTGGGAACCGGTTGTGTGACAATCCCTGGAGTTATGTAAAAGGTGTGTAGATATGGCACATGGCTTAGTAGTGGACTTGGCAACGCTAGGTTGACAGTTGTACTCGATAATCTTAAAGGTCTTTTCCAACCTAAACGATTCTGTGATTCTATAATTGTCTTCACTGTACCTCATCTCTAATTGCTTGATTTTTCTTCTTTACCAGTAAATATCAGTAAAGTACATATCTAGTAATCTCTCTAGAGAGCTCTTAATGATGACATAGACAATGACTGATATTTCTAATGGCAAGAAGTCAAGCATACCTCATCTACACTGTTTTTTCTGAATGAAAAACCAAAGAAGAATGCTATTTGTCAGATTAAAAGGGAACAATTTCAGCAATGGTATTTGGTTGCTACTGGATTCCACATTTCATCAAATAATCTCCAAGGCAATTATAAATATTAGTTACTAAATTTAAATGGAACCACCTGAGTTGTATGAGGCAGAAGACATACAAGATTTTTATCACCTTTCTTCAAACAATACACCTTTCAAGGAACCTAAAAGTATAGGGTTTGGTTTTAATTAGAAGCTGCAATGTAAATTGATAGTCTCAGAGAAATGAGATCTGCAGTATTTATTTGTCCAATTTTGGTATTTTGTCATGAACTATAAAGTGTCATAGGAGCTTTGGAAGTTATACAATAAGGTCTTGTTTTACATCCCATCTGAAAAACAGCTGATCCACCACATAACTAACACAGTTTACATTTTGTTTTATGTGACAGCTGAGTCTTCCTAAGTTTATGTGATCAGAAAGAATGAACATAAGATTGTTTAATGCAGTGATACAACCACTAGATAGAGCTAGAATTGGTGCTCTATAATTTATTAAATTATACATTTTATTGGAATGTCAAAACTGACACTTCTCATTCTCAGAGTTTCTGTATTATAATTTAACCATCATTTTTTACTATATCCAGTGTTCCTCAGTCTAGTAACAGACAGACATTAAGCATAGCACAACATGAACAGTATAGGTAGAATATGGGAAAACAATGTGTATAGTACATATGGTTATATGTATAGCTATCTGCATAACATAGATATTTACAGAATTATGTATAATTACATATATAGAGATAATTACAATACCGAAAAATTTACACTATAATTAACTCAGAAAAATTATATGTTCATGTATGTCTTCATGTAGTAGGAACACATGGAGTAAATCAGAACCCTGTGTCTTATGCTCCTTGTCAGAGAGGTCAGGTAAGGAGGATTTGACTAATACTTTTTGCTTATTTTCATGACCAGTGCACACCATTGAATATCACACTTCCCTAGAATTACCAAGTATTACAATTTAGTAGAATTGATATCACAGCACCAGGTGGCCAAAATATTGCTAGTAGACTTATGGCCAAGTAAATTGGTGTGGAAGATTCAGGCACAGGACATCATAGCGTGTCTTTTACATACTAACTATGGCTTTTTAGATTTCCCTGAGGTAAAATATAGCCAAGTGGTTATACAGCCAAGTGGTTACACCCTCTTCATCAGAACATAAGGTTATCAGTATGACACTGTGTTGTTCTCTGCATGTTTTATACACTTACATAAATTTTGAGGCTCTGGAAAACCATCGACTGCCGAAGAGTATCAGGTGCCCAGTGTAAATATAGTCTGGGTGATGAATGGTTTGAAAACAGCTCTGCTGAGAAGGACTTGGGGAGACTGGTGGATGAAAAGCTGGACATTAGCCAGCAATGTGCGCTCGCAGCCTGGAAAGCCAACTGTATCCTGGTCTGCATAAAAAGAAGTCTGGCCATAAGGTTGAGGGAGGTGATTATCCCCCTCTACTCTGCTCTGGTGAGGCTCCCCCTGGAGTACTGCATTCAGCTCTGGAGTCTCTGGTAAAGGAAAGACACGGACCTGTTAGAACAGGATGAGAGAATTGCCACAAAAATGAAGAGGGATGGAAAACCTCTCCTACAAGGACAGGATGAGACAGTTTGGGTTGTTCAGCCTGGAGAAGACGAGGCTCATGGGAGACCTTATTGTGGCCCTTCAATACTTAAAGGGGGCTTATAAGAAAGAAGCAGAGACTTTATACTAGGGCCCTTAGTGACAGGACAAGGATTAATGGTTTTAAACTAAAAGAGGGTAGATTTAGATGACGCAAGGTGCCCTTCTTTTCTAGTCTTTTAGCGTCTAACTGATCAGAGGTCGACACCCTCAGAGAAAGAAGAGTGCACTCCGAATGATTGTGTTTGGCTCCAGGGGTCAATTTAAAAGATAAATGCATAGAATTGGAATGAATTTTCAGCTAGCTAGCAAAGAAGAATACAGGGATTTCTGGGGAAGGGTCTAAAAAATGGAGTAACCAATCTACCAAGAAAAAATCACCCAAAGCCAAAAATAACCCCAAACCCCACAAAACCATGTCTTTATTTTAAATTCCTTCAATGGAAGATATTTGAATTTAAAATTTATTTTCTTGAATATTGCAATATATCTTATAGGGAACAGCTGCTAACTTGGAATCCATGTTTATGATTGAAACTCATTATGGTCTCAGTCCCAGGTACAGGATTTTGCATCAGTTCCACCCCTAATTCCAAGTTCAATTTTACAAGATAAAAAAACCCAACTCTCTCAAAATACTCAAGTACAACTGAATGCTTCAATGATTTTCTCCTAATTTTGAAAAACATGTAAAATAGGGAAGGGAATAGGCCTAGGGGTTGATTATCACTGTTTTACTGGTAATGTACTACACTTAGATTGAATTTTTTTAGTTGGCTTGTGCTCTGTAATTGATCTGTGGTCTCATCGACTTTTATTTTTCAAGACAGAACAACAGACTCTGTTCCAGACCCCTAAGAACCCCATTGGAGCGCAGATCCTGAGAAGACTCACTGGCTTCTTCCCAGTGTGCTTGGCAGCACGCGTCAGGTACCCACCTTGCCAGCCTGGCAGCACAAGAGCAGCAAGGCTGAGGGAACCGCAGCAACCGTCCCCGTGCCCAGTGCAATACTCCACCTCTAGGAAAACTAGCAATGAGTAGAGGAACTGCCAGGCAGGCAACCAGAGCATGATTTTATCAATTCGTATGCATCAAACCAGTGATGCACACATCTTGGTGAGATTTCCTTCTCAGGGGCAAGCCTACTGCTTTTTTTCTAGTTTTATAGTTTCTGTACAGTAATATTTTCCCAAAGGCTAAATTTTTACATGGGGTACAAAAGTAGCAACAATGAAAATGAAAAATAAGATGTCAAGTCTTCTGTTAAAATAATTAAGATCTCATTTCATGAATCATCCATTGTCCAAATGAACACATATCAGGTATGTTCTATTTTAAAGAATCTGCTTTAAAGTTCATGCTTTTTTTCCCCTGGATTGAGATCTTATTTAATAAATCTAGCAGAAAATTCTGCTCTCTATGTCTGTTTAAACGTCTGTATAGATACATGGGTGTAATTGAAAACAGAGGCTTTCCATTGGAGAATAATGAAGGCAAAGTTCCTCTGGCATCACGTTGTTTTTAACATGCCAATAAGCAAGTGAACTATTCTGAAACATAACCAAAGATATATTAATGAATATTGTATTTAGATCATTCTATGTAAGGTAAAAGATGAACCTGAATTAAAAAAAAACATTACTTATAAAATGTTTGTACTATTTGCATCATATTGCGCTCTCTTCTTCAGCAAATTCTACATTATCTTTTTAAAACAGAAAAATTCCTTCTAAAATGTTATGCCTCCAAGCATTTTTTTCACAATGGCAATATTGGCCATGTGAGAATTTGCCTCAAGTTGAGCAAGACTGCTTAGATATCTAAACAAAGCAATGTACGCTTTGAAATCCCCTAGGCTTCATCCAACAGTAGTAAATCACATACAAGTGCATCATTAAAAGCAGTTTTCAGAACTTTCTGTGAATAACTTCTGGATAACTTGTAGAGCTGATATTAGTAAGTGTATTGATGTAGCTTCTAATTAATTTACTTCAGTCAGAGTTAGGCCTCCTTTCTGTCATGTACTATGAAGACTTGTACAACTGTTTTTTCTGTACTTGACTTATTAGAAACTTGAAGTGTAAAAAGCAAAATGTGGTAATCAATAGTTATCATTTAGACTTTCCGGAGTCCATTCCCGTGTACCCTGGTGCTTCATTAAAAAGCTCAAACTTTTTGTTGTTGTCTTCGCTGATGGTGTTTTTGATAGGCTTTTCAGGCAACATTTGAGAGAGTAACGCTACTGAGAAGGGAAGTCCGCAGACCAATAGGTTATGTTTAGAATATGTATCCAATAGTTTGTGGATATAGTAAATGTAACGAAAGACATCTTTCAGCAACTTTAGTTATCTAGTAGTATAAAGTAGGTAGTCACATAGTGCTGGAAGGTATAGGCTGCTGTACTGAAAGCTAATGAAAATATATCAAAAAATATAAACAACAGTAGTTACAGACAGGATTTCTCTGACCATTGGAAGACTACATTGCTGACTACTAAACTTCACAAATGCAAGTCAATAATAGAATTTTGATTACTTCAAACAAGTAGAAGACAGTTTTCAAAAACATTACAGTCACTGCAAATTCAAAAGCAACAGGTATAAAAAGAAAAGAGCTGAAAGGACCCTGTTTCAAAGCAATGCTTTTAACTTCTGCATCACATAGTAAGCTTTTACGACCAGAGACACATCTCACTGAAATGTTAGTTAAGGTACCTACACCGTAAATCATTTTCTTGGAAAATACACTCTCAGGTGTTTTGAATTTCAGTTACCCTTAGGTAGAAGTTGTAATTCCTGGACACTGTGCTCTGCAAGAATGCAAACACATACAAATTTTTTTTACCCTGTGATACAAAGGAAACAAAGCACCTAGTGAGTGAATCACAGGATCACAGAATGGGTAATGGCGGAAGTGGCCTCTGGAGACTGTCTAGTCCACACCCCTGTTAAAAGCAACGTCGGCTACAGCAACTTGGTCAGGGTCATGTGCAGGTGGGTTTTAAATATCTCCAGGAATGGAGACTGCACAACTCTCTAAGCAACTTGTTCTAATATTCAGTCACCCTCGTAGCAAAACCAAAAATTTCTTATGTTTAAATGTAATCTTCCATATTTCAGTTTGTGCCCATAGCCGCCTGTACTGTCACTGGGCACCAAGAATAGTCTGGCTCTGTCACGTTTCCATCCCTGCCCCCAATCAGGTATTTGTACACATTGATAAGAAACACCAGCCTCCCCCTGAGCCTTCTGAGCTGAGCAACACCAGTTCTCTCGGCATCTCTTCGTATGTCAAATTCTCCAAATCACTGAATCATTTTCATGGCCCTTCACTGAACTCACTCCAATATCTCCATGTCTCTTGACCCCTGGGCGTCACCACTGATGATTCATCTTCAGTTGGTCTTTGTAGCACTGATCACAGCCTTAACCACATTAATTACTTTCTGTAGAATACATTGAAGAGTTCTCACATTAGCTTATACATATCTACAGCAATTACTAATACTTGTTTTCAACTGAAAATGGCCTCATTGTTTTATACTGCAACACAGTTAGCTCCCTTCACTCTAAATTATGTTTCTTAAATGAATAAATGAAACCATAAATCTCATTTTTAATTTCCCTTGGACATTTTTTCAAAGATATTTTTCTCTTGCTTAACAACAATTACACTTGGGAATCACCTTTCATAGGGTGTTTGTACATTAATGTTTATTTCAGACCAGGCATGCACTTTTGAAGAGAATTTCCAATTCTCCTCACATCTGTTCCAATCACAGAGTGATCTCAGAGTGCACAGAGTGAATTCCTTATGCATGAAGCTGGACAGGAAGATGCTGTCCAGGAGCACATTGAATGTGCTTCAGCTGCTAAAGGCATTGACTTAAAGAGATTAGATCACAGGCAGTCTGAAATAAAACACTGTAAAACACATGTAATGTAATCCTGGGATCCACATTACGGTGATGTTAAATAACATCACCAGTGAATAATGCCTAATCAGGAATAAGGCTTGATGCACCCTGAAAAAAAAGGTGGTACACAATCTCTAACGAGGGTTTAAATACACTACAAAGAAATGATTTGGACATATTATATGGGAGAATGGCATCCGTATTTCTCAATTTAAATGGAATATAAACACAAAAATGCTGGAAACGTTTATTAAATCAAAATGAAGCAATTCAAGTAACGCACCATGAAATGTATTCATATTTAGAATTAACATAAATCTTGAAATGTGAGAATTGACCAGTTATATTTAGAAAGTAAAATTCAGATTAGGAAGTACAACTGAAAATCAATTTTAAAAATAAGAAAATATTCTGAACAATTTCTAAGACAGAGCATTTTGCTATAGAATACCTCTGGAATTTTCCAAAACCTTCCATTGATGCTTTGGGATCTTTGCAGTTTATCACTGCAATTTACAATTTTACTCAGAAACATGTGTACCTACATAAGTCCTTTCTGACCTGACATTAAGGCAATTACTTTGAACTAACTTGGTATATTATTGAAATGGAATTAAACTGGACTTTGTGTGTCTGTGGATCCCAGAGAAAGGAGATGGAGAGCTGCACACATTCTGCATCTTAAATCACAACTCTTACACTGCTTGTGTGACATGTGGTGCTCAAAGGTAGTTAAGGTAATAAAGTTCCAGTTCCTTTGAAAGTCACTGGGATATGGTCATTACACTTTCAAACTCATTTTAAACTCCTAGCCTCAAGTCCATCTTTCACTTGTTTCATATTCATTTATGATATAAAACTGAAGTGATCTTCAGCTAATCATGCAAGGCCAAATGCTACCACTCACATTTTGAGTGAGTAGTCCTATACTCTTCAAATCGATATTCCCTTCAATTGAACTGCTTGAGATGTAAAGCACTGAAGGAGGCTTGGTAAAACCCAAGTGAAGTCTGAATTTTTCCATTGTCTTCAGTAGGCTTCAGATGAAGCTGACTGAAAACAGGTATCAAAGCCAAGTTTTGCAGAACTGCCCTGATTACCTGCTTGAAAAACAGGGTACATACTCTGAAATCAAGAGCATGACCATCTTTTCCACAGATGTGTCAAACTCCATCTTAAAATGGTTGAGATTTCTGACATTATGACTCTACTTGGAAAGGTATGCCAAACATCACTATATCTTTTTCCTCTTCCATAGGTAAACAGTTCTGGAAAGTATTTCCACTTAAGCAGTATCAGTGTCCCAAGGCAAAGTTTATTTCTGTTGCTCTTGAAACATATTTGTTTAAATAATATTTAAATCTTTCCATTTTTGGAGACTTTAAAAGTGATCTATTTTGGTGCTTCACCTGTATGTACTGTTAGGACATTTTTCTTAATACCCAACGTAAACTTCACTCATTGCTGCTTTAAGTAAAATACTTCTGTGTGTTTGTGGACACAAGGAAATTTTTATTCTCTTCCTCTGTATTTTGTATGCATTTTTCAAATATTATCATCTTTTTTCTTTATCTTATTTTCTTTAGCCTAACTAACCCCAGTTTTCTTAAACTTTCCTTGTAGTATTCCACTTTTTGTAAACATTTGAGCATCCTTATTGCTTTCATTTTATCTCTTCTCAGCTGGTCACACGGTGATCAAAACTAACAATGTAATCTTGCTGAGGCTCTTCACGCCATAAATACAATATAAGACTATTTCTCTTCTTTCAGGTCTTATGCCCAAACATGCCAATATGATACTTGAATGTTTGCAACAGTAAGACACAATTGGCTTAAGTTCAGTTTCTGATCGCAATATGACCCACGAATTCTTTTGTTGGTATTTTAAGTTATTCATTCTTTCTCCATCCCATATGTAAGAAAATAGTTTTCTTGCCTAGCGATAGAATTTCAAATTTCCATATTAAATCACATCATATAGTATCTGGGAGCCTTTCAATTTTTCAAGGTCATTTTAATACAACACATATGGAACAACCAATGATGTCATCCGAGCAATTAATTAAACTACTCCCACTTACATCAACTGAATTGTAGATGAACATTTGTTATACAACTCACACACAGAAAAAGTTTTTTGTAGACAACCTCTAAGAATGGCTTTAAAACACGGGTTTGCACCCATCCAATAAGTTTCATCTGGAATTTGTTGTCTTATTTAAATTGATATTCTGTGAGACAGTTTGAGAGTCTTACTAGCATCGTGTGTATACGTCCTACTGGTCTATTTACCTGTCCTCTTTACTATTAATTATACCTGTCCTCTTTACTATTTATAGAAGAAAATTAGATTGGCTTTCTGTGACTTTTTCTTGACAAATCCGTGATGGCAGTTAATCATCTCCTGTTACGATCTCCATCAAGGGTGCCTCTTACCTTGCGGGTAGTGATGCCCGTCCCCACCAGAACTGGGGATTTTACCCTTGGTAAAATCTTTGCGTCTTCTCTCTTGTGCTTAGCATAGATGATGCACTTGCAAGCAAGCCCAGCTCCACAACAGACCGGGGAAAGAAGTACACTGCGCTGGTGCTGTAACCCCACTGGGGATTTCCCTGGCTAGCTCCAGGGTGGCAGAGTCAGGCATATGACACATGGGACTGAGCGCCTAAACTGGCGGACACCCTGGTGTCCTGTGGTATTATTTTTTTAGGTGAGTTATGAGAATTTATCATATAACCGTGTGCCTAGATTTCCCTTTTTACAAGGAGATTAAAGGAACCAGATTTTCTGAGTTGACAAATAAAACCAGCAAATGCGCTGTGGAGTTCTTTCCTGTCTTGCTCCTGCACAGTGGCCCTCCATGGGCATTTTCCTGGCTTACCCCGAAATGCAACAGAGAAGAAACTTTGGCAACCTGAGCTGTTAATTAAAATGGTGCATTGATGGGGTCTTTTAAAAGGTAATGGCCATTTTTTTCTCCTTCTTCATGTATAATAATTTAATAATCTTGCCTTGGGGATATTATCTAGATAGAAAGCTACACTGTTCTTGTTTTGTTTGCTAGTGTCCTCTTGCATACTTGCTGCTTTATGCACACACACGTTCACACAAACATACACATCTATTACGAAATTTTCTGTTGCACTACCCACCAGCTATAAATATTAGAGCTGCCATTGGTCTTGGTGGTTTTCATAGCCTATAATTGCCCTTCACATTTCCCCTTTCTCGGAACTGTAAATAAGTCAGCCAAATCCATGGCCTTGATTTTCCAGGTTTTCTTTCTCACTACCATCCCTACTTTTAGACAATCAGAGTGGTTGAATTTGGAAGCTCGGACACCTCTCTACATTCTCAAACAAAACCTCCTTACTTCAAGCAGCCCAGGTAAATGTTATCAAGTCCAGCCTTTTCAAAAATAGATAAATAATCTGACTGCTTTCAAAGTGTTCTTTCTGTTTTCCAGACAGAAGTCTTACATTTTTGTCAACAATGTTAAGTGTGCTAGCCACCTGATCACAACTTTTCAATTGCCAAAATAGTGCATTAAAAAAATTAAAGAAAAACAACAACAAAGGTCTCAGCATCGACATTTGACAGTCTTTTCTTGCCACAAAAAAGTACGTTTCCTTTGTTTTGCACTTTTATAGTAACGCAAGGCTTGCCTCTTATGTTTTATGTCCACTGCTAAATATATGCATTTTTGAGCTTTGACTTTCCTGAGTGTTCTTACATTTTTAGACTAAATGTATTCACAGTCATGATTTTACATATCCTTTTGCTTAAACAGATCTTCTTCCTCCCCAAAGCTTAAACCCCTTCCCGGCTGGCTTTATAGACAGCAGGCTTATCCTCTCTCAGCCTTTGTTTCGCTAGACTAAATAGGTCACACGCTACTAGCTCACACTTTGATGACAGATATTGCATTCCCTCATTCGTTTAAGCACCTTGTCTCAGCATCTATTCCAGTGTGAGCTCGTCTTTCCTTTTGGTCCCTTGCAAACTCCCCTGTTTCATTTTATTTTCCTACCTAAATCATTTTGAGATGGCTGGCTACAGCCAAGTCACCATTCAGAGGACCATCCATATCTTAAAAAAGAAACAGAATATCAGAAAATAACAGATTTTTTTAAAAACACAACCTCATGAATTTTCCAAATTTTCAGGCCCAACTGTATCAGACTCCTCCAAAAAACCATACTCACTCTCTGATCTTGTTTTTCCAGCTGAATACTGATGAACCTTATTTAGTTTTTAGTCATGTCTTCAGTGTCATTTGATGTTTAAATAATAACTTCATACTTAGAAGCATTGTAATTTACATCCTTATGTCACAACATTTTAATAGGTTTATTTCTAAGAGTAATGGTTGACCTTTAAATAAACAAGTACGATGTGATCGCAACAATCAAAGTTAAATTTTATTGTTATGTTATTGCACTGGATTATGATATGGTAAGCAATGTTGGAGGAGGGCTGTATTTAATTTTCTTTCTTCAAAAGTTTAAAGATTCAACTTCTGTCTGATGAAAGGGAAGAATGGATCATTTTTACTTACACCAACATATACATACACACATATATATGTAAAGTGTACATTTCAGTTATGTTCTTGAAAGTTTATATATTGCATATAATAAAAAGGTTATGAAAATCTACTTATTAATGAGGATGACAAATGAATTGTATCACCTAGTTCGGTTATGCTTATTCTTTTTCCACAGCAGTCTTCGGTCTTTTTTTGTTTTGTTTTGTTTTTTTTCACAAATGCATTTGCTGACTATTTAGAAGGGTAATTCCAGAGTTTTGGACTGCTCATGAGTTCATTTTGATTTCTAGAACAAGAATTTCAGAATTTGAGATAGTGAAGGTTTTTGAGCGTGAAATCTGCTATATCACTTACACTTACCAGTTAAATTTTCATTTTGTTTTGTGTTGTTTTTGTCTTAGCAGTCTGAAAATAGTAGAATTCTTAACAGAATGAGGAATAAAATAAAATAAGTCTATTATTGTATATTAGCCTCTATACTCCTCAACTCTTGACTCAGATTACTTTCCTGAGCAAATCCACTCTCGTAAATGCACAGCGCATAAACAATCCCTTCTCAATTTTACTTCCTGTCCTTGGAACTGATGAGATTCCTGTGCTGAGGATATGCATAGATGTGCGGTCAGCTGCTCATACCTAATCTTGTGAGGTGCTCAACCAAAGGGGGACGAGCTGCTCAGCAGCCTGCTGGTGCTACATATAAATTATCAAGATGGGATCCTTAAAAAGAAAAAAAAAAAAGTGAATAATAAAAAAGGAAATAATTTGTATTTGAGAACATCTTTTAATTTCAAAATGTCTCTTAGTATTTTATCTCATGTAAATTAGACAGTGACAGCACCCATTTAGGGATGCAGAAAACCACTACATCCTTCCCATGAGTCCCACGCTTGGAGCCTTCCACTCTACTGAGCTATGGTGCTAACATTCAATATGTTCAGTTCATCAATTAGACGTGCAATGCTTGTTCAATACATGAGGAGTGTATTTGTCAGCTAAGTATGCACAGGAAGAAACATCTTATTTCTGATAAATAACTGACCTTTTGGCTGCAAAAGCACTTGAAAATGAATGGCTCACAACGGGTTAAATAGCACATTGTTTTTTTAAAAAATATAACTTTTTTCACCCTCCCTTTCACACAGAAATTTTCTTCAAATCGGGCTGGATAATGGTAACCTAAGGAAAAATTTCTTTAATATATAAAGAAAGCTTTGGTGAAGTGTCAGATAATATAATTCATCTAAGCCTTCAGAAAGGAAAAGTGATGATACTCCCTGTCAAGTTCACATGAAAATATTTTACCAAAAAGAGATAAACTATCTCTGCTTTCATTTGAAAAAGCCTGTCAAGATTTGATGAATCAAGAAAAGTTGGATAGACTGTTTGTTAGGAATCCTGCAACTCCTCCAGCTGATCAATCAGTTCATGCAAAAATGAGAACATAAGCATTTTTCATCCTTATTTGTCTTTCAAGAGGCTAGCGGTGACAAGATGTGACCACTGGTTCATACTGGCCCATCTGTAAATAAGGAAAGACATCAGTTTAGATTATGCTACTGCTGGCTAACAGCAATCAAAATGTCACTGACCCCACCAGTTTGCCTGACACTGTGAGAAGACATGACAATCCAGATAAATTATAAGTCTTCTAGAGAAGCAGAATGAGTTCCGTGCTGCATGTAAAAGAGGTTAAAAATAAGCACTGAAGGAGATCCACATCAATGCTAGTGCAATGTAAGTAATAACAACAACATTAATGATAACATAGGAAATTAGTTGACACAAAAGTGTCTGCTCTCAGAAAATAATTTCTCAAAATGACTGCAAAAATCTAATAGTGTAAATATGTCAGATAGATCTTAGTTGTTTTGAGTTAATGCATTGGATTTAGAGTTTATTATACTGTAAATTCCTGAGAAAATAAAGGATTAAATATTGATGCACAGTCAATATATAAAAATCCTAAAGAGTCAAGTTAAATAGTTTAAAACATACTTAAACCAATTGGAGATGCAGACTTCGTGAAGCTGGGTCCATCTTTATACCACTTCTGATGATATAAACGGTTTTCAAATGGCACTGCTAGTGAAAATTAGAGATATTTTGATTCTGCATCTAGTATTCTTCTGTTCAATATTTCTAACACTAAAGATAAATTCATGCCTTTTTGTTTCCTTGCAGCATCTGTTTTATGGAAGCAACACACAGTGTGTGTCATGTACTATAGCCAAGTAAGATATGCTGCAAATAAACAAGAAAAGCATGAATTTGTATTTAACACTGTGAATCTAGAAGTTCTCCCAATAAAGATAATCCACTAGAAATAAAAATGCTCTATCGTGTCTACAGAAATTATATAATACTTAAGAGTAGGATAGTAGATTCCTTTATTTTCAATGTTAGTATTCAAATATCCCTGCTTAACAGTGTGTTGCCAAGCTTTACTGATGAAACCAACAATTAGGATTTTTTCCCCCTGGCACTTTGGCTAATGCATAATGCATAGCAAAGTGGGTAGCGTATGTGTATGAAGTCTTTTGTCCCTAGCTTGCTGATTTATATCGAGACCAGGACAGCTGTAATTTGTGATTAAAAATTATTATCTTTCTTGCCCTTATCTGCCCAACCCAGAAGCTGGCCATAGAGCCAGTCAGTAGTGCAGCTATGGGGTACGACTGTGTTTGGTTTGCCATGCTAGAGCAGCACATATGGTGATCTATACAGTTAGGATAAGAGAGGAGGTCAATCAGACCAGAGACCTCATTTCATTCCTTCTGCTGTGCAAAGGGTTATGTACCTCTGTCTTTAACCCCAAACCACCCAATGAGCAGATATTTAAGGAGGAAGGGCTGTTACCACAAGTGAAGTGAGTGGAGGACCAAGGGAAGCCAAATTCCCGGGAAGCAGTTGTAGGTCAACTTCGCTGATGTCTTTAAAGTAGAGGTAGCACCCAACTGTGCAGCTCTGCACCCTAAGCAACCTCATGGGAATGGTGGAGGGAAGAGACTGCATTCCTTCTCAGGAAGTTGCTCATCTGTCCATGATGAAAGTCTTCCCATACATGAGATCATTCTGACGGAATGATTGCCAACCTAAAAAACAGTATGTGAGGTTATATTTGAGAAGGGGTTCATTTGGATTTGAGAATAGGAGACAGATTATTTTTTTCCTTTTAATGTCAAAACCCAATAAATTTATTAATATTTGTGCTTTATTGTACCCAGGAAATTCTTAAATATCAGTCTATGACCACGGTTCAGCATTACAGATATTTATTTATTTTTATTCTGGTTCTTTTTTACTCCATTTCCTATACCTTTTGCCTGTAAATATAAATTGTCCCAGAAGGACACATAGATAATTTATAAACTGATTCCTAGAAGGGTACCACTTTTCAAACAAAGAAACATATCACACACAACTATGCCACAGCTGCGAGGCGTGATGTGGGCAGGGAAAGGGATTTGTGTCATTCGAGATTCGAGGGTAAAATGAATATTGATTTGAAATAACATGCAACAATGCTAAGCATATCATTATGTACTTTTAATAACCACCATATTCATCCAAAAGCAAAGTAACATTACTCATATTAGATATTATGGACCATGAGACATCGCAAGTCAGCTTTTCAGCTCACCTGCATATGTACAACGTGCAACATCCACACATATCTGTCTGTGCATTTTATAAATGCTTAGTCAAACCATTCAATGGATTATATGAGTAAATAGTTAATCATAGTCTGGAATTGCTATTGCTAACCCAGGAACAAGTTAGATTCACATCTGTGCCTCTACCTGGTTTAAAGATTTTTCCTGTGTGGTTTGAATCCTAGCTACATTTTGTATGTAGATTCAACAATGAATTTAATTATAGTAAGCTCATTAGGAATGGAGCCATTGCTTATCTTAAATTCTGTAAAGTAGTGTATATTTACAGCACTGTATAAGCAGTATTTAATAATTAATACTCTGTACTGTCATGTTAATGTGAAAGCATAAAAGGATTATCAGAGGTAGGGAGGACTTTATACTTCTGTGAAGAATAGGGAGATGAGTCTCTTTGTAAATTAGGATGGAAAATTAAATCCTGATGAAATGTGACCTTTTTTGTTTCTTTACTACTGTTTAGAGCTGGATAATGACTTAGTATAAGACTAGTTTATTAGTCCTATATCAGGCCTATCCTCTCTAGGGATAGTGGCTGATGATGGTGTAAGAATAGGCAAATTGTTCCAGAAATAGTTATATTTAGTTATATAGTTATAAAAAGATAGTTATCTATAATAATTCTGTGACTCTAGACTTTATTAAACACGTCAATAGTCAAAAATCAGCTAAAAAGATAGAGCTTGGGTAATCATATAGTTTGAGAAGAAAATAATCTACAAATATAGAAAATTGTTGATGTAATTTGGGAGAAGCATAGAAAATAGATTTTCCTTCCTTCTCCCTCCCTCCCTCCCTTCCTTCCCTCCTTCCTTCCTTCCTTCCTTTTTTTCTTGTCTTTATTAAAATTTATTCAGTGGCTAACTGTACCACCGCAAATATAAATTCTTTAAAGCTTTCATGACTTTGTGCAAGAGGTTAGTGTTAAATTTGTACTGTGATCACTGAGCAGCCAGATAAGGATTTTTTTTAGGTTGGAAATTGGTTAAAAAGCAGAAAAAAACTCACAAATGACATTTTTATGAGTATGAATTGATGCAACGTGTTCAGGTCAGAAAAAATGTGTATCACTGTACATTTCCAGCATGAAGCTGACATTTCTTTCACGCCACAAAGAAATTTAAAGTGGCATTCTTTTATTTTCCACAGAGAGAGCTGATATAGCTCCCAGCTGAAATTTGGCCTCAGCTGGCATGTAATAAATGGGAAAACATGTAGATAATAGTCATGAACGAGTGGGCCCCACTGGTTGACCAGTTATCAAATTGCTGATAAGCTGTTGTTTCGTCTGTAACTCCAGATGACATACATGCTCTTTTCCTTTTTGTCTCTTCTTACTTACATTTGCAATAACATTGTGATTTAGTGCATATTATGACCTAGATGTCCACCATTATACCTTTGGTGTAATGAGGCTGACGAGTATGCTTTTAAAAGAAAAAATAACATTCCTTGAAGATTTTTTTTTTCTCTAGTAAGTGTCATGAAACTGTCAAAATGTAAGTTCCCTCACAAAAACCAGCTGAAAACACAGTTATCTGCTCTTATGAGCTCAGTCCTGTCAACAAAACCTGTCAAGAATTTTTCAGCAAACTGTTGCTTTCTGGAAAACAATGCTTTGTCAAAACTGAAGTATTGCGTGAAAAGGGATTAATTTCAGTGCACCTTTACCAAAGCAGAGCTTGCCTGGGAGTTCAGATTTCAAGGAAACACAGTTTCAGGCCACTTCTGCTCCGCGGGGTCAGATATGGTAAAACCTCCTACTGCCTGCTTTGGAGCTGGGCCCCTGCAAACGTTACAGCTCCATCACTCACCTGTAACTCTTGGGGATGCCGGTCTTGTGTGGCAGGGAATCGCCCCAGGGAGCAGCAAGATCTTAAGTTTCACTTCCATGAAAGCGAACAGAAATATTTGTTTTCCTGAATTATTTTTTAAAATCTTATTTTCAAGGGAAATGTGGAAATGACATACTTTCTATCTGAAGAGGAGTAAATATGTCCACTTTTCCTGCTGTAGAAAATTGCATCTGCTGATTCGTCCTTATTCCAAAGCTAAGAAGTAGGTGATGGATGGAGAAATGAAACAGAAGTTATCCACTAGCAAATACTGGTTTCAGTGATGGACCTATAAGAACCGCTGTTTTTTTAAATTATTTAAGTGGTGATGGAAGGGGTATAATACCTGTGATATTTCTGTTGAAGTAATTCAAATAATAACGAGGACGAAATTTGACTTTCAGGTGACAACATCTTTCTTTATGACTCTCAGGCTGACCCCCTCCTTTGCCACGCTGGGTTTGAACTTCTTGTTCTCTCCTTCATAGCCTTCTGCAGCTCTGCCCTGCTGTGCTCATCTCCCTCATGACTCCCTACAGTTTCTCCCACTCTTTCCTCCCAGGCTGGTACACACACAGAGTCCCACATCTCACAGTAAAATCCCAGGCTTGTCTCTGATCCTGCCTCTTTCACTGAAACTCTGCCTGGTGTGATCATTCTTCCTCTGCACCTTTAGTCAGGACTTTATTTGGTTTTCCTACCAATAGGCAACCACACAATAAAAAATAGCATACAAACCCATGAAAATTAATCAATGAGTGTGTGCTTATATATATTTGTGTGTGCCTGCATGTAATTTGCAGGAAAAAAGATTATCCTTATTTGACTCTAGATGCCTTTTTCCACCCCTCAGCCATTCTTGTCTTTTACTGTAGATTACTGGGAGAAAGGTTACTGTGCAGCATCCTGCACTCAGGTTTTGGTGCCCAAATTCCACGTAACTCCTTGAGTCTAGTGTTTCTTATCAGCTAGTTGCTTCCAGAAGTCTTGGTTAAGCCAATAGGAAACACTATGCAAAAGTGGTATTTATTACATCTGAATATGGCCACAAGAAAAAAAAGCAAAAAACAATTCAGCTGCTTTCCTGTCAGAAAGAAGTGATTTATGCAAATGAAATCTCCAAGAATGTATTCATACCATGTCTAATAAACATGAGAATGAATACAGAATTTAGATCTTAATACAGTTTTTGCTAATTTATCAGGTGAGTTATCGGGCACTCTGCAACTAAACGGAGAAAGAGAGAGGCAAGGAAATAAATAATATTTAACAGAAAAACAAAGGAATGGTGAACCTAATGGAATGAGTTTTATTATTCTAATATATTAGCTTCTTGAAAACAGAGGACTTATCATGACTTTTCTTACCACTGAAGATGGTCAAGGATGCCTTTACCAAAGCAGAAATACAACCATCATCAGTTTTATCAAGCTTGATAATTCCATTCACATTTGCAATGTAAAATTATATGATCTGCTTTTATTACCTTAGGAAATTCTCTGTAAAGCTATTTTTTTTTCCTGCCTTTTTTTTTTTTCCTTTTTTTTTCTCTTCTGGTCAAACCCTAACTAGAATACCCACAAGAAAGGTAATTAGAAATGATGGACTTAAGCAAGGAATTTTTTTTCAGCAGTTGCCTTGCTATGGCACTCTAGGACAGAAGATCTGCAGAGCTCTACCCTCTAAAAGTAGCATCAGAGAGAGAATAAAAGAGAGTCTCCCAATAGTGGCTGCAGGAGGGCTACAGCTGGAGATCGAAGCTATTGGTTCGAATAGAACTGAGTGCTGCAAGAAGGAAACTCTGTTTTGAACGTGGTGACAAGGTTCAGTAATGCTATCTATCTCCAGCTCTTAGATACATAAAATATTGGTTGTACCACTTCATTGCAACCCAATATACATAGTGTTATTATATACACCCCATGTTTTTATCAAAAAGTTTAATCTATATTATTGAGAAGTAAATAACTTGTGGGTTTAAAGGGAAAAGGATGGCTTAATTAGATTAATGGGATCATGATTTTGCCAAGAATAAATGCTTTTGATTGTAGAGAGATCAAACTTCAAATTTGGGAAGCATCCACAGAAAGAAAAATGTCTGTCCTTAAATACTGTTCCTGAGATTTTTGTTGCAATGCAAGTAACCACATGGTGGAAACTGCACATTCGTTGTCTGAGGAATTCATGGTGTGATAAAGAAAATGAGAGCCTCTGAGGGAATAATTGCTTCACCATGGGGAACTCATGCAACTTAACTTGAACTTTAAATCGATCTGCTTTTGTATTTGTTACTGCTGGTGCACAGTAGTATGAGGAGGAAATTGTGCAGCCATAAAATGGATGTTTTCGATATTATGCAGCATGATAATGCGGTGACTATTTCTATAAATGTGTTTGTGTTGGGTGGGGAGTTTTTACCATCTCAGTTCTAAACAAACTTACATAAAAGGCGAAAGAATATAGCTGGATGCTTTTAATTATGAATAGCAACAATTGTTCTGAGCCCACAGAAGAGACTCGCATAGTGAATCTCTCCCTATTTTTTAAATGCGTTCATTATTTTCATTTGTTCCCTGGGCTGCAGAACTGTGATCATTACCATATTTCGATAGGTGCCCCTGTGTGCTCATGCTATGACTGGGCAGAGGGCTTACAGGATTACATGCTTGATTTCCCCTGAAAGTCTCTCTTTCCAGTAAATATTGTGGCAATTTGAAAGGATTACTTTCTTATGTCCCTTTCAATTCTTCCAGCCATTTTTGATTTGATAGCAGCAGCTGGTAGTCACTTAAGGGTGACAACAACACTCTCATCATGCCCTTGTAAGGTGGACACACATTGTGCTCCCCCCATCACAGGCAGGGTTCCCAGGGAAATAGGGGACACAGCAGATATGGGAGGAAAGAGAGAACTTTTGTCTGCAGAGAGACTGTAAGTCTATTATTTTTCTTAAGAAAATGTTCTCTAATATATGCCATAATTTTCAACTATTAATTAAGATTTCCAAGTATCAGCAATATGTTCAAACAGCTCAGTTGATTCAGACAAAAAGAAGGTTTTTCATATTTAAGCCATTTTGCAATGACTGTTATTAAGAGGGATGGAGGATTTGCTGTCTTCTGATCTGTGTTTTCATCTACTTGTACTATCTTCATCTTTTTTGGCAGAGGCCTTCATAATTTATTCCCCATCCTTAAAAACTGAAATACGCACCTTATAGTACAAGTTTAAAGAAGAATAGTGAACTGTGTGAAGCAAAGGGAGTACAGCTGCTAAAATACTGTCCAAAATAATTTTGTGATATGAATGGAGCTAATATTTAGCAGTGTTAGTCCCCCTACAACTGTGGTTCATCAGGACCAAGCAAAACATTTGAGACTTAAAGATATCCATATGTAAATACACCTTACCTGGAAGAGTGGGGAATTAATCTCTGTTCCTCACTTTGTTCAAAGGATTTATTTTTTTGAAGATGAAAATGCGAAGAAGAATTGGATCCTCTTTTGTAAATTAAGAAGAGAGGTTCAGTAACTTGTCCAATGTCACATGATAAACCTATGGAGGAGGTTGGAATTTGACAAATCTTAATCTGAGTCCTGGGAGCTAATTACATAAAATCTTCTTGGCGCCTAAGTCACTGAGTCTGAATTTAAAGCGATTGCTCAATCACTGTTAATGCTCTTTGCGAAGAGATTCTACTCATAATTTTTGAAATTTCATCCTTAAAAAGAAACTTTTCATCCATAAATTTTCGGGGGATATTTATGTGTAAAATACACATGGCAAAATAACAATGCGAATACACACTACTTGTTTTGACATTTCTCTCAGCATCAGGGCGGCTTGTCTCATCAAATGCTTGAGGATCTCACCTATATATTAATAAACTTTTCCCCACTACCTCTGGGAAGGAATTTAATCCCCTTTTTTATAAATGGGAAGCCCATGAGTACTGATGTAGTAAGAATCATCGGTTGGCTTTTGTAATCATTTGCTGGACTTAGAGATAAATTGCGTTTAGTAGTCCAATCAAATGCACAAATGAAAGATCTGAGATGCCAACCGATCATTTGAAAAGGCATTTTTTACTGAACAAATATATAAAGCAGGTATCGAAATAAAAATATGAATCCAGGATAAAGTTAAGACAAGTGTAATTTTAGGCTTAGCAAAATTGTAGGCATAAGGACATCCAGGCACAAAATACCAGTGATGCTCTTTCAGTATGTCCCAGTACACTATAGCAAGTTCAAAACCGATATGGGTGTTGCTTCCCACTTATAAAAATGCCAGTTTTCTTGTGGCCCAGGTCTTTTCCTTTATTGGGATCTCGATGTTCAGAGGCAATATTGGACTTCAGTGGAACTGGGAGCAAAGAATATGTTATTTAAATGTGTATATTTGGTGATATTTTTTTTAGCTTATAATTTTCAAACATAATGTTTGCAATGGAAAAATGGAAAAGGCTGGCTTTACCGTGGTGAGATTAGGCATCCGGGAAGTGAGAAATCTGGAGAGAGCAGGTGAAAATCATGCAGAAATTTGGAAAGAAGAGCATGCTTTGGGATCTCTTGGGACTGGGAGAGGACAGACCCACATATTCTATAAACCTGAACATCATTGCCTGTCCCCAAGTCCCCTCTTCCCACAGACCATGTGCCCTCTTGTTCCTTTTATATCCAGAATCTCTCAGACTCACTATCCCTGAACCCGCCTTGTCCCTCCAACCCCACGTCCCACCCCTTCTTGTTGCCCCAAAACCACTGTGTCCCCCAGCAGCTCTCCTACCCTGCCCTCCCCATCAATACACTCTGCTGCTGTCACAGCACTGAACAGACGGGTCAGAAACCTTGAGCCAGCTCAGCGTTCCTCAGCATGGCTTCCAGGTTGAGACAACAACGAAAAAATAATTTTCTGAGAATGCATGTAGAGCTGGCAAAAAAAGTAACATTTTACCACATTCATATTACATTCCCTGTAATTTTATTTGATCTTACATTTGCTTAAGAATCTTGTTTCCTCTGAAACATCTGTTAAAATTAATTACATTCTATAGCAGGATATGATTAGAAAAGTTACAATCTCTGCTATGAAGAGATTAAAAAATCTTTAATCTGACAGATTTTCATTTTAATCTCAAATGTGAACCGCGATATTATGTGAAAATTCTAGCTCTGTTTTTCACATTCAGTCAATTGCTAAATCCATCAGTTCTTAAAAGACTATATTTCCTGTTCATGCAGCATCCCAGCTCACTCTTACCAACTATGAAACATGTATTTATCACCTGTCTGAATACCTCGCCTCATAATTCCTGCATTTATTTGATCCTACAGTGGTTTTGCCCACCTTCCCACAAACCAGAGTTATAGAATATCCTTTAAAAAAAACATTTATGTTCTTTTCTTCTCCAAAGTTCTAAAAATACACGAGACAATATTTTTATCCAAGAACATTTAAAATAATATTTACAATGTAGCTTCTTTAACATCTTTCTGAAATTTTCAGGTTACAGTAAGAGTACCCTTTTACATCGGTTGCAGATACCGTTGTCCCTTCCTGATTTCTCATATTTCTCATATGTGCTTATAACGCCCTTCTGTGTTGACTCATACAAACAGAAACACTTCTTATTCCTACACTGACATGTTCTGCAAGAAAGTCAACACTAAAGGGCATCTGACCTAAAACAGTATAAAGAACAGCAAAATATTCTTCATATGCATGTCTTTATATACAACAAGGTTGACTTCTCTTTGTCTAAGGTTTATAATCTGTAAACTCCATTTTTCAGCATCCTTATAAAAAATTTCCATGTTTAAATTAACCTAAACTATTTACCTTGACCATTCTTTCACCTTGTCCGTAAGATTTATCATCAGAAGTTAAAAAACTCAATATGTGAAAGTGTAGTTCACCTTGTAAAATTCTGTTTAAAGATGTGGTTGTTGAGTATAGTGCTAAATTCTTGGGAAAGGCACAGCAAAAAGACAGAAAAATTTTATTAGGGTTTCCAATGAGAGGAACAGGAGGTAAAAAAAGGAAAAAAGAAACAAATATTTAACAAGGTGGAGACATCATTTTGTCCTCCAAATAAATCATATCTGCTTGTAAAAGACCCAATACATAATGGGATGTAAGTTCCATGACTGAACCACAGGAATAAACTTCCAATGCTTAAATTCTTCTGTTTCTCTCATACTTTATCTATAAACAATCAAACAGATACAATGAGTTAGGAAATAAGTAATTAGTGAGTAAGTCATAACAAATAATGTCTTTAATGCAGAATGTAAAACTCTTTTGGGGAGTCCTGATCCTATTAATTTTCTTGAGTTTAGCAAAACCTCCAAAAACCTTCAAGAATTAATCCCATTGGCAAATGTCAAACATCAAAATTATAATTAAGGTTGTCTAGAACATACCTTGGATTTTCATTCACTAGGCTTTCAGAAAGTTGAAATGACCTGATCTGAATATGCTGAAAGAACAAAAAAAGAATCCCACCAGATAAATTTACATTAGTATGTTTGACTTAAAATGTTTTACAGGCTGTAAAAGAATGAAGAGATTGGAAAAGCTGTTGCTTTTTCTTGCAGAGAACCAATCTGGCTTCATTATTCTCTCAGTTTCACTAGGCTACACTCACTGGCACTGGTTCATTGGTGTGGACTGTTTACACCCTCCTTGGATTTTGCCGAAAATGTAAGCTGGAGACAGCTGCTCAGTAGGCATTAGGATTCTTCCAAACGAAATACTTCAAAGTTGCACATTTGTTCTTAAATGCCCATAAGAATTTTCTTTTTGGAGAGCAAGTCAAAATTCACATATTTGAGCTGTCAACAAACCAACCAGAAAATCTGAAACTCAGAAGAGTTTGCAACTCCATGCTAACAGAGCCACTGAAACTACAAAGTAATGTGCTGAATGAGAGTCACATATTACATTTTTATTGTAACTCTACTATTTGGAAGAAACAAGTTGGGCATGGGTGTAGTAGCGTGCTAGCTCAGAGACAAAAAAAGCAGAAAAAATGTAAGTAATTTTTTTGGAGGGAGAAAGAGAGTAAAGAAAGAGACACATCATCCAAGAAACTATTTTACACTCTTTATTTTATATAGACACAGTAAAGCCACCTAAAGTTTTTGACCTTTTGAACAGGTGTGTTTAAGTATGTCTGAAAATGTTCAATCTTCTGTGTCCCTCTAGAAGGAAGCTATTAATTCTCTTCATTGTCTCCTACAGTAATCTGTTGCCTGTTAAATAACCTGTTACCAGTTCTTGTATCTCTGCTTACAAAACTGTTTGTAGCCTTCCCTGAAGGAATCTAAAATGTTGCTGCAAACACAACTACAAACACAACTGTAAATACCAAAGCTTACAAAAATAGTGGATTACCTATCCTCCTTCATTTCCATTGTCTTGCTCCTTCCATTGTTCCATTTTCACTGAATTGTAATGAGAGTAATCCAGAAAACATTCTGTCTGTCTCAGAGGGATCTGGACATATTTCTCCTTAGAGGAACCAATGACCTTCACAATCTTTATAACTCTTCACGTCCTGGCTATTATTTAACCCAGGAACGAAGTCCAAGGTTATTTTCCTTCTTCCCTCATACAATACATTACTCGGACTGGAGGCCAAGTAAATATTTTTCAGGACAAGAACTGATCTGCAGTATCTATTGGGTATGCCGACTTCTTGTGTCTGAGCAGTTTCTTGCAGTAATGCTCATGTCATCAGACAATTGAAAAAAATATTTAGGAAGATCCTTCCTTGAGAAGAGTATTCCTCAGAATAAGCACCTTACATACATTGCTATAATTTCCAGCTTTTCCTTTCCTTTTGGCTATCTGTGTTTTATATGATATAGTGTAAAGAGTGATAGTCATGTGAATACAAGCCAATAATTCACTCAGGAACCTCTGCTGACATCATAAAATGCACATAGTGCAACTTCAGTGATTTATGAACGGCAGCAGTTCTCCGAGAATGTGCTCAGATGGGTACTTATTTCGGAGTCTCGCTGTTATTTATTAGCTTGTAGCCTTCTGAGTTTCATAAACCAATCACTTTTTTTGCCACATGCATGCCTCTGTTTTCCCCATAACATCCATGAAAACTTATACAGCGTCAATGACTTCACATTCATGTTATGAAGTGCGATATGGAATGATCTCCACAAAAAGGATTTAGCAGAGTAATTAAAAAATACAGATTTATGGATGCTGTGTAACTATAGGTCCTTTGGTTTGTTTGGATTTTGAGGACACACATGTTTTTCTTTAAAGATGAGCCAGTTGAAGTCATTCTAATATCCTGTATGTGTCGGGGAGAGCCATTTCTTTACTGGGCTTTTTCAGATACCAACCTGAGGTTTTTATGAATTTTTGTGCTGATAAGCAACATGTGGCTACTGTGCTACTTGTAAGGAGTTGGTGGCAGAGACATTTCTTACTGCCCTGGATGAATCTCATATCATTTTACCCAAAAGTATTTTGATAGCTTTCAAGGTCATCGAGAGGAAAGAGACCAAGTGGAAGAGCAAGTTTTCATCACCTGCTTTCCAGGCTTCCCCAATAATGATTTTGACATGTGGGAAATTATGTGGAGAGGGTTTTTTCACACAAATATCCCGTGGATCTGTTAGAGGAGTCCAATATCTGAAATAAAATTACTAATTACATAAGCAAAATACCTAAGAAAGCATGATTCAGAGAGCATCAAGATGTTGCTAAAAGGAGCTGGCCAGAGCTTTAATTAACAATGCCATTTTACATGTTACTACACTTTTTCTACTAATCCCTGTTCATATGGCTGCGGTGCTAACCGACTGCGTGCACCACGCTCAGGCTTGTAGGCCTATTTGATTGAGATGGAGATGTGTTGAAGACATCTGCTATGTACTCCATTATCCATTGTAGACCTGTCTTCAATGAATTAGGATGCAAACTCCCATTAAATTTTCACCTGTACTGGTAAAATAATTAAGTCTTTCTTTTTGATATTTAACTGTATTTTATGGTAGCTGTCAAACTTCCAGTAGAAAACACTATAATTAGGTCTGCATTTTATGACATGTGATTTCACAGACTGAATTAGAACAGCAGAAGTTTTGACATTTGTTTTTACCTTTGAAGAAAGCATGATCTGAAGAGCTGTCTGTACTTGTGTACTATAAGCTCCTGCCTGTAGCAATTAGCAACAAGTTCTCCAGCAGTCTATAACTGTAATTATTTTGATATCTTTATTTTTTTTATCAATGAAGCATTTCTTTCTTTCACTTATTCATAACTTTGTATATTAGAAACCAGAAGTGAAGACACTTTGCTGAGTTTCTGTTTCTTCTTGGCATGATCTTCACCTCTTTTGCCTAGCTGGTAATAAACAATACAGGCCTTTGAGTGCATTTGAATAACTTGATTTTTCCCTTTCTTAAAACATTTTAATTGTCCTAATAGACAAGTTGTTCCCTGGTTCTGATTTTTGTCCCCTGTATTTGATTTTTAAGTACTTTATAATGCCTTTTTTTTTTATAGAATAACAGTTTTATCGCATCAGTTTCACACTTTTTATTTACATGGGAATGTAAAGAATATGCAGTACTTTTTTACTGCACTATAAATTATTACCTACTTGCTCACCAGCCAGCAGCAGGAATTGCCCGGAGATCTTAAGCAAAGCTCTGTGGTTAGCAGTGTCTCTTCACGGAGTTCAGCTCAGCAGTTACTGCACCCCAAAGGCTGCATCATTTTCCCCTCTTCCTCCATTGGTAAGCATTGCTGATACTTATTTACCTTATGGTTTTGATCCTGGCTATTCTTCTCACTGGTCCTGCCTGTAGAAACGGGGCTGCATTGTGTGGAGTAAACTATGATGGGGAGAGAGGAAGATTTGTTCATAGAGTTACTGTGTTTTGTCACGTCAGGGCTACAAAAGCAAGGGCAAAAGGAAAAGCAAAAAGGGAAAGGCATAGCTGGTACATCCCAGTGGTATTTCTAACAGTGAGTGTACTTTTCCTTTATTTAATAATTCAAAGGAACAAAACTAAAAATCACAAAACCTAAGTCCAGTGCTGAAGTATCAAGCTGTAAGAGAAGCAAAAAAGGAGAACTGTCTTTTCTAATTCTTGCATGAGAACAGGCAAACTTTGCAAGCTACTTTCACCGAGAAGATATTTGCCCTGTGTACTTAGAGTTGCCGGGTCCCATCTCCTCACCGAATGCTGAGAAATGCTGCTGGAGCCAGTTAGGCAAAAGGGCTGGAAAAGGGGTCTCCAAAAGGCGTCAGTGACACCAGTGAGGATGTGTTCTGCTCTCTAGCTTAATTCAGAAGATGTCATCCTGTACTGCAGAACAAGAATAGTTTTCAAGTGATATTATTTCTCCTGCTTTAAAATCTGAGCTATCATCACTGTTCTTTAACTTGATTTCCACTGTGCCCTAGCCAGTTCTATTAGACTGGTATGGAAACTCACTCACTCTTCTATTTCCTACCAGATAAGAAATACGCACTGAGGAAGCAGTAAAAAGAATGTACAAGTATATGGAAATGAGTGTGCAAAAATAGCAGAGAACAAACGTTACACTGAGAACTTCAGCATTTCTTGAATGCTGAGCTAGTAACTTCAGCTGCAGAAAAGCAGGTTATTCTGTAAATTTAAATGTATAGACAGCAGGAGATTCCCTGAGGATATCTTTATCTGAGCTACTTGCAGTTTGAAAACTTATTACACATCACTCATATTTTTACCAAAAGCTATTAGGTGCTGTTTAGAATGTGTAAGTGCTTCATTTATGCTTGTCTGTAGGTATAAGAACCAAATACTTCGTATTGGGTATACACTGGTTCATCTTGGAAGATGACTAGGAACTCATAATAGAACAATGGGAGAGAGTTTAAACAGTGCAGATTTTGTCTATATAAGGCTTTTTGAGGAGGTCTGTGATGAGGACAGTTTTTCTGAAGCACAGATTGAAGCAGGCATATATACGTTAAAAGTCATTTGACAGTTCTACATTATCAAAAGTCATCCTGCTCTGGTACATGCAAATAAACTGTGGAAGCTTTTCCAACACGTAGTACTGGTGCAGACCTTGTTTAATAATATTTATCCTGGGCTGACTTTTCTTCCTCCACCATTACTTAAAAAGCTAAGTTAAAAAACCCTGAATCATTTTGTAACAGAAACATTGACACAGTTTTTCTGTACAAGCATGTATGGCATAGTGGTAACATCAGTGTTGATGACAGATGTCATTAGTTTAATGACCACAGTTATCTATTGTCATTTTTAAGTGAGGTTACTTAATGGAGTTAAATCTACTTTCCTTAATGGCTAGAATTAAGCAACTGTCACATCTACATTAAGCATATTACCTGTAATTTGTACAAAGAAACCTATAACTTGAATAATTACTCCTACTTAATATACCATTAACCAGAAATTGACCAAGACTTAGTAAAGTCTATTTGTGATTTCCAGATTTGTTTAACATCACTGTTTTGCCCCTCACATGAGACTTCATTAATATTTTATATTTAATTTGGCTGAAACGATCTGCAGTGAGCACTTATTTGATTTGTGTACTGTGATGATAAAGCAAACTTGTAAGTGGATAACATATGTAATATGCTTAAATATTTGCATATTATTTATTCTGTAAGTGTTGCTTTATTTTAGGGATGTGATTCTGAGACCATTGAAATTACTGGTAAGACAGTACTCAGCTTCAATGAGAATTAGATCTCTTCTTAATTCTGCTTGCTGATTGTTCCTCCTACTTCATAGAATAGAATCATATAGAAGAATCATAGAATAGTTTGAGTTGGAAGGGACTTTTAAAGGTCATCTAGTCCAACCCCCCTGCAATAAGCAGGGATAACTTCAACTAGATCAGGTTGCTCAGAGCCCCATCCAACCTGTACTTGAATATTTCCAAGGATGGGGCATCTACCACCTCTCTGGGCAACCTGTTCCAGTGTTTCACCACACTCATTGTAAAAAATTGCTTCCTTATATCTAATCTAAATCTACCTTCTTTTAGTTTAAAACCACTACCCCTTGTCCTGTTGCTACAGACCCTGCTAAAAAGTCTGCCCCATCTTTCTTATAAGCCCCCTTTAAGTGCTGGAAGGCCACAATAGATCTCCCTGGAGCCTTCTCTTCTCCAGGCTGAATAACCCCAACACTCTCAGCCTGTCCTCATAGGAGAGGTGCTCCAGCCCTCTGATCATCTTCATGGCCTTCCTCTGTCCTGTGCTGAGGGCTCCAGAGCTGGATGCGGTACTCCAGGTGGGGTCTCACCAGAGTGGAGTAGAAGGGCAGAATTACCTCCCTCAACCTGCTGGCCANAATCCCACTGCTTATGTCATTGATGAAGATATTGAACAGTCCTGGTCCCATTATGAACCCCTGAGGGACACCACTTGTCACTGATCTCCATCTGGACATTGCGCCGTTGACCACTACCTTCTGGATGCAACCATCCAACCAATTCCTTATCCACTGAACAGTCCACCCATCAAATCCATGTGTCTCCAATTTAGAGAGAAGGATGTTGTAGGAGACCGTGTCAAAGGCCTTACAGAATTCCAGAGAGATGATATCCATAGCTCTCCCCTTGTCCACTGATGTAGTCACTCCATCACAGAAGGTCACTAAGTTGGTCAGGCAGGACTTGCCCTTGGTGAAGCCATGCTGGCTGTCTCAAATCACCTCCCTGTCCTCCATGTGCCTTATCATAGCTTCAAGGAGGATCTGTTCCATGATCTTCCCAGGCACAGAGGTGAGGTTGACAGGTC
Source organism: Stercorarius parasiticus (assembly GCA_013396915.1). Classification (NCBI taxonomy): domain Eukaryota; kingdom Metazoa; phylum Chordata; class Aves; order Charadriiformes; family Stercorariidae; genus Stercorarius; species Stercorarius parasiticus. Next base: position 52,628 of record VWZL01003226.1, read on the forward strand.
AATAGTTCCCAGGGCCCTCCTTTCTACCCTTTTTAAAAATGGGTGCAATGTTTCCCTTTTTCCAGTCACCAGGGACTTCACCTGACTGCTATGACCTTTCAAATATCATGGAGAGTGGCTTGGCAACTACATCAGCCAATTCCCTCAGGGTTCTGGGATGCATCTCATCAGGTCCCATAAACTTCTGTATGTTCAGGTTCCTCAGGTAGTCACGAACCTGATCTCTCACAGTGGGAGAGACCTTGCTCCCCCAGTCCCTGCCTTGAGGTCCATCCACTTGAAAGGTGTGGGAAGAGACGTTGCCAGTGAAGACTGAGGTAAAAAATGAGCCTTCTCCTCATCCATTTTTAGCAGTTTTCCGGTCTTGCTGACGGGGGGGTAGGTTTTCTTTGACTTTCCTTTTCTGGGTGACATACTGGTAGAAGCCCTTATTATTCTTTCCATCCCTTGCCAAGTTCAGCTCCAGCTGTGCCTTGGCCTTTCTTAACCCATCCCTACACAACCGGGCAGAATCTTTATACTCTTCGCAGGATTCCTGTCCCTGCTTCCACTACCTGTGCATTTCCTTCTTGCCCTTTGACTCAGCCATGCTGGTCTCTTGCCTTCCTTTCCTGATTTCTTATATCTGGAGATTGAGAGCTCTTGCGCTCTGTGGAAAGCGTCCTTAAAGATCTGCCACCTCTGTTCTGCTCCCTTGTCCCTGAGGGGGGTTTCCCTGGGGATCCTATTGACTCACTCCTTGAAGAGCTGGGAGTTTGCTTTCCTACAATTCAGGGTCCTGACTTTACTCTTCACCTGACCCGTATCCCTCAGGACTGCAAACTAGACCAGTGTTCCACTACTTTTAGTCTTCTTCCAAATACAGTGGTGGCTTTAAAACATTTTATTTGAAAGAAAGAAAAAAAATATCTATCAAATTGTCTTTCTTTTATATGTACTTATTTCTGTATTTTATTTTACATTTTAAGTGGAACAAATAATATTATTTTAAAAACAAAGAAAGGCAACATACAAGGCAGGAATGAATTTGTAACCGACAAGGAAAATCAGGGCAAACATAGCCCATTCCTAGGCAGACAAAGACCCATGTACTCTAGGCTAACGCCAGAGTGCTTCCCTTCTCTAAATTTTACCTCAATGGTATGTGAAAAAAATCCTTGCTAGTATATAAACCTCAGCCATTCCTCTCTGTCTGAGTTCAGCTATGTCCAATGTTAATCTTTTCTGTCTTTACTTCCCCTTAAATCCAGGACAGAAAATGAAGGAGCTGCATCTGTTCTGCATGAATTCAAAGACTTCAATCAGAGTTATAGTTTCTTAAGAAGAAAGGTCACCAGGGTGGCTCTGCTCTCACACTGAGCCTGCATGCAGGCTTGTGGGGGCTCACTGAGGTGCCATAGGCTGGCTGAACCGGTGCTTGAATATTGCTGTCACCAAGTTTTGTCCACAGTTAGGAATTTTTTCTTAGCTGAATAAAATTTGCTCCTGAAATACGTTCATTTGCTTAAAAGGTTTTTTTTCATATCATCCGAGACCTATTCCTTCCCCTCCCATAGCTCACTGAGGTTGAAGATATCCTTCCAATGTTCTTTCTTCTCCTTTTCTCCTCTAACTAGAAAATCACTTTCTTTTAAGGACTTAGCTCTGCACTGAATTGTATACCAGCAAAAGAAAGGCTATTTTCTGACAATATGAAATTTATATTACTATAGATTCTCCTTTAAATCTGTCTCTTCTCAGCTTTTTAATACTTTCTGAAAATTCTGTAGTGCAAATGTTTTAAGAACAGAATATAAAAACAATATAAAACAGTATAAAAATTTTTAGAACTAAACTCATAAAACTTTTTACCTTGTGTATTTATATTACTAAACTTATTCTCCTGTATCTTGTCCAACACAATTCACTGTAGTTACTCAAGAAGGGAAAAACAGCAAAGGGTGGTGACAGAAAAGAGCAGGAATGTGTAGCTAACTCCTTAAAATCTCTGAACCAGAAGAGAAAAAAAGGTAGAATAACACTTATCATTCCACAAAAATATACAAATGTATGAAGTCAGTCTCTGAAGGTTTTTATAAATGATGATTTTCAATAGACTTCATCACATAAGCTGACAACCTGATACAGAGACAAGTCAAGTTTCTGTTTACTCTTGTTTAGGGTGCTCTCTTCAACCATTATTTCTCTTCATTTCCAAAGGATGCAAAACATATTTGGAGAACCAAATAAACGATGCTTCTCTTAACAAGAAGAAAATATTATCCACACACCAGATTTTCAACACATTCCTTAAATGGAAGTTTAAAATTTAATTTGAAGAAATATTCTGAATTAAAATTCTTCCTGTAGCAAATAGTATATGATTGTCCCTGAGTCTAAGACCAAACTAAAGGGTTTAGTCACACTGACATTTCCACATATTTTAATGGGAAGTTTGTCTGAATCAGGATTAGGGCACCAGGTATCTTACTAAATTATCCCTTTATGTAGCACTATTAATGTAGGCTGATCCTTTCATCCGTGAACTGAAAAATTAAAAATATATTAATACCAAAGCCTTCATGATAACTGCATTGATGGACAACACATAGTTTATATTTAATCACCTCTTATTCATAACATGTCATAATCATCCATCATGGCAGCAAGAAAATTGTCCAGCCTAACTCCTACATTGCAGGTAGTAATGAAAATATAATAGGGGAAAAAAGTTCAAGGGGAAAACTCATTGCATAATTGATGTCATGGACTGGTGATCTTATGGGAGATGATGTCTGTATTCTGCATTGACATATTTTATTCAAGCACAGAGACATGTGGAGGTGTATAGAAGTTACATACCACTGACATTTCATGCTAAGCCTCTTGTTCCAAAAATCATGGGTTAACTCTCATAAAGCACGCAATTTCATTGAACAACATAAAATATAATCTATCTGATATTTTTATCTTTCTCCTGAGTTCTTCCAGATACCAGTATCTGTTTTAAAATTCTCAATAGAGAAGGAGGATGCTACTTGCTATTTAGGAAAGACGTCTAGTCATCCTCTTTATTTCAAATACACCTCTCTCATTTTCTAGTTCCTCTGGGTGAATATGTGTGGTCATTCATCTAATCTACCTATATCCACCCAAAACTTAAGTCTCTGGTCCAAACTAATTCGGTGGGCTGATACTATCATCAGTAAAGGGAGACAAGCACTTCCTTAGCTCAATTCAGTTTTCCAGAAAGGGGAATGATTTGTTCTCTAGAGACTCCTAATTTTAAAACAACCAAAGTTAAGGATGCCAACCTTGTGTAACACTAAACAGTGTGAGCTCAAGGATAGACCAGGGCAAATTTTACCCAGGACAACTATTACTCCGATTTATCAGAACAAAGGTTCTTTCATCTGCCTCTCCTGCTCTCCTATCTCATCGCCCAGGAGAGCACCAGGCTATAGCGGTAAATTGCCCTGAAGTCAACAGGAGGATCCAGTCTGCTTCCTTCTTCTCCCTTAGTATTTTATTTAATGTACCAGCTAATGTAGATCTCATGAACAGCCCTGACTTGCTTTAAAGCTGTCCTGACCAGCTCTCCTGAAGTATATTCTGTGATTATAATCTATTTTGCGTATCTCTGAGGGTTTTGTAGATGTAGATGACATTGACTGTAATTTATTTAGTTCTTGAGTGCATTGCCATGTAATATATTATATGCTTTAAGAAGTTCTTTTGCTCTGTAGATGCTTTTTGTTCTCTTCCCCTTAAGACTGAATTTTCTGTGTCACGTTCATTCCCTGACCTCTAGCACTGTTTTCACTTTCCTAACTATGGCCCTGTTGCCAGCCTTTTCTAGCCAAAGGAGAGTTCATTTCAATGAACTTACTATCCAGCTGATGGAGTTAGCCCTGTACTTTTTGTTATTTGGCCACAGACCCACCCTTTGCTGTGGTTATTTCATTCCCAGCAGTACCCACTTTATGAGCACCAGGTCCAGTTTTATGCTAATAAGAACTTGCTACTTCAGCGCAGAAACTTCAAAGATCTCAGTGAATAATGGTATGAGTCATGGATGCTACAAGGCATCCTCAGCAAGGACAAGCATAAAAAAGGTAAGAAAGTTCAAACTTCTTGATTTGTTATTATTTCTTTTTACTTATTGTCTGACATATTTTTACCCAAAAAATGAGCTCTTGCTCTAAGTATACTGCAAATTATTTCGTTTACACCCCCCCCAACATTTTTGATGGCTAATCCAGCCTGTGAAAACTTCCATTTATTTTAGAAATCGCAGACCTTTATGACTAATTTCCTGTGCCAAACTATAATTACTTTAATTCTACATTGCTGGAGAGAATTTGAAAACAGGATTTCTTTAGAACAAAATTAACTTATATAATGAGTGAAAAGATAAATCATATTAGCTTAATTAAAGTATATTAACATTTTTGTTGCGTATGAATAAAAAATCAGACACAATGAAAGCAGGTTTCTTATAAAGAGACAATTTATGGAGATTTATGAAGATTTTAGGAACTTGCAAAATTCCATTACTTAACATCTCTATTAAGATCTTTACAAGCATACATAATGAAAGACCTAATAAAAGATTTAATAAATGGACTTCTGTTTAAAGTCACATTGATTCAATATAAGAAAAGGATCTGGAAGTTAATTTATACGAAAGGGGTAATCAGTAGTTAAAATAAAATTAGTTAGTCTGTTTTTTCAAGATTGCTAAACAAACACAGAACAAGTAAACGCTGCCTTAAAATGCTTTTAAAACTCATTCCAGCACTGACTTTTTAAACATTTATTTTACTTAAGTGTCAACGTTCTTCTGACCATAGATTGCCTGAAAATCTATTAGGGGTAATCAAATCTTATTCGCATTTAAAGCTGAACCCATTGGAGAGGCTACCCATAAATAAGCATGATTTACCTGTTAGGAATATTCAGGCTAATGCATGTTATCTGAGTGTTTCCTTGTTGTCTCCCAATAATCTGCTTTCTCATGCTTTGACTAAAAGTTAAGAACCTAATGAATTATTTTTTAATTTTGTTTTTATGAAATAACCTGAAAAATGATGTCATACAAAAAGGTAATATCGACATTGTTGTACTACTACATTTATGCCTGAATCCTTTTCTAATGCTTCAGCTATTTTTTTTGCTATTCACTTATCTCAGAATTCTCCTGATGCCTGGGGAAAAATCAGCTGGCGATAGAGGTGATGAGATGAATAAAATAAGCCTCTAACATTGAACTGCATTGTGTACTCTACACCTCCTTTTTGCTCCACTGAAGTACGTCCAGTACGCAGACTTTCTTTGTCATGATGCTCTAGAGGAGTGGAGTCTGCAAAGTTTCTGTCCCTTTTTCTAAGACATGTAAGATGTGGAGTTGAAGCTGGCGGATGAGTTGACAGCACAGTTCTGTCAGAACTTTAGAAAATTTGTAAGAATCTTATTGTCTGGATGAAGCTGCCTTCTAGAGTTATATTGCTCTTTATGACAATACAGTGGTTATTTCTAGTAAAACAGTATATTGCTCATGTGCACACAATACCTTTCTCCGATCACTTATGACAATATATATGATCCAATGTAATTAATCTAGCTGCTTAATTTAAAAGAACTGGACTACCCTTCTAGGTTCCTCCAGAGAAACTTCACTGTCTCCATTTTACATAAATAACAATATTAAACAGTTGCTGTCTTTAGGAAGATTGTCTCAGTTCCCTCTCCCCACCTGCTTCCCTGCCCTGAGCTGGTACCGGGGTCCGGTATTCAATTTTGCAACGTTGTATCTATCTTGGCCACAAAAAATGTGAAGTAAGAATGACATTGATTAAAAAAGCTATCTAGTGATGGTAAGGTGCACTCCTTTTCATTTCGTATTCAAGGGCAATATAATGTCACTTTTACTTTCAGGTTTACAATTATAATACGTCAAAATCTATTTGGCAGAAATGATTAATCAGGATAGATCCTGAAACAGACAAACCCTTTTATTCCAGCAGATCCTAAAATCTTTGCAAATTATGAAATTTTGAGCTTGTTGAGGCTGTCTTTTTGGCATAAAGACTTCATGGAGAAAAATTATATTTAAATAGATATACATATAACTCAAATAGGCTTTTTGAACATTGTGTTGAGATACACTGAATCTTAATTTGCTGTTAAAAGTTCATAAAAGCATCCTTTGGCTGGCTTTGTCAGTGCCATACAGCCAATGCACACTCATAGAAAATGGAAATAATCCACTCTGCATAGAGTAAATAAAATATAGAATAAAGACTACAAAGATATGTAGCAAAGCACTCTGTCTGGCAAGTCATCTTAGATGAGACAAAATAGTCAGGTCTTGATCTAAAAATTGAAAGCAGATACAGCAGGAATAACAGGATGTGGGACACAGAGAAGAGAACCCCCCGTTATTGCCTTTTCCCCATTTAAAGGGTTTAAATTGCTTTCTGCATTTTGCCTTCATGCAGCTGCTTCAGCTGGCCAAGGGTGTTTGTCTCCGTATTGTCTAGAGAAAACATTCGTGGAGAAGTCTGAAACATCTGTTGTTTGTCCTTCTACATTCTATTATTTAGAACAACATGTTGAACTAATGTGTAAATATATTCAAAAATCATAATCTCAAGGACTAAGCCCAGGAAGCAAGCAGCACAAGTGATGGCAATAACAGTACAGTGCTCTGAGCTATTCTACTAACAAAAAAAATAAAGGCAATTTCTAGGCATAAAGAACCAGCATCAATTCATAAGCTAATTATATCCCACTATTGGTGTTGCTCTCATCTCATGTTATGTGCTCTTTAGACTGAGGTGGGAACACCATAAATATTTGCCCTCCAGGCATCCTACCAGTGAATGAAATTCCTTCTCTGAAGGGCAGGAGGAGACTATTAATTATCTTTCTGAAGACCTTCATATCCATTCTGGAGTTAGGACCCCTCTCCCTTGTTATTTGCTAAGGATGAGCCCTAAATGGTTGATTTGCTAAGCTGGAGTTTGAAAATCTTTGCAGAGGTTCACAGTCCACTTCATATACCAGATGGCTTCAAGAGAGACAATGTTATTATCACTGCTGCTAGAGAAAAAAAACCCAACAAACAGTTTAAATTAACAAATAGAGTAATTAGAGTAGCCTGACAGCACGGAATGTCTGTTAGTTCTCATAATGTGCACTCTGTTTTAGAAATTTTTGAATATGATCCCCATGAAAGAAGTAGGGAAACAGAATATGCATAAAGCATGATGTGTAATATATTGCATGATATATTCAGAATTATAAAACTGAAACAAAATGTGCTGAATAAGTTGCAAACAATATATTAGAACAATTTCTTTCACAAAATGCTGAGACTGATCTGTTCAAAACAGAAGTAAATGTCAGCTTCCAGAATTTCTATGGACAACACTCCCATTTTTTGAAGTGCCGCAATGCTCAGAACTAAAATTTGAAGCTGTTTTAAATGAAAGTTCATAAGAACAGTAATGAATATTTTCAATGATAAGAATCTCCATAAGAAATTAAAATGATCTTTGTAGTCTTATTTCCCCCGCATTTATGACTTGGAAACAACTATTAGCATGGCTTTTTGCAATCAGAGATTATGTTGACTACGTTTGGTAACAGTACAGTAACGAATGATCAATCTCATGCTAAAAGGTGGTATTTGTTTTATATTTGCTTTCACAAACAAGGTAATATAAAAATTCACAAATGTAAGATTTATTGCATGTATTTCCTGAAGAAAAAAATTACCACGGGATTGGTAGCCATGTTTTCTGAAATGTTAGCAAATTTTCAAACATTTTGTATTATTCCTCAGACTGAAGCTTTTTTAAGGTTTTTGAAAGGCATTTGAAAATGATAAGAAAAAAAAAAAAAGAGAAGGAAAGGAAAAGAAACACTTGCCCTGGGTTTTCTAAACCTTACTTAAAAGAGTAAGAGGGGGAGAAGGTCTCTGACAGATTGGAGTGGCTCAGGGGATTGGTAATAGGCTATGGAGTTATATACCTCTAGGTCACCATTTCAAATCTGGAGTGTTACTAATTAAAGACATAGCACACTGTTATTTGTATTTTTAAGGTCTATAAACTTCTTTGGGCTTCTTGGTTAATGACTTGGATTAAATTGGTTGTGAAAAGGAACGTCTGTCCTTGAATGACTTTACTGAAGACTGAGGTAAGAGGTTATTTTTCAGTATAATAGCAACAATTCTGTTGTTAGATTTAAAAAATAAATATTTCAGCTCTTAACACCAGAACTGAACTGATGAGGGGATGATTTGTTTAGAAGTAGAGGTAACTAGGCAGACTCTAGAATATTTATAGGCACCTCATGTTACCTGTCCACTTACTTTCCCCCCTGCTTTCGTCCTATAATATTAACATTTAATTTGCACAAAACTCCTACACGTATTCTAGTAACATAATACTGAGTGCGGAAACAGAATCCAAGCAAAAGGCAGGTAGAAGAGACTCGAAGAAAACGGTGAAGGGGCAAATACCTTCCTGTAAACTTAGACAAAAACAGATACTGGGAGAATATGAAAATTCCTGTATTCTCAGTCTTAATTTATTTTAGGACACTACTGTATCTTAGGGAGTATTGAGAGTTTGGGATAAAAAAAAAAAGAAAGTTTTTTATCACACAGGAGAAGTTGATGGAGGGGAAAACTGTATTATTTTAATTGCCTTAGACCTCAGAGTAATTAGGGACCCAGCCTTGCACACAATTACTTACAAAGTCATCTCTGGTCACACGGATGACTGAATTCACAACTCATTTCAAAAGGGTTTCAATGTACACAAAAGCTGAATTGAGAAACTTCTTAGATAAATGATTATAACAGCACTCCTTCACCTGTCTTTCATGCCAGCAACTATACATTTTATGGCAAAAATTTCACATCTCTGTTGGAACATGGCTGCTTTTGTGAAGAAATTTCGCAATTTGACAGAGGAGCATCATGAGTCCTCTTTGATCCCTTCAGAATACCAGGTACCTCATCTTTCAGAAGCTTATTGAAATAACAGGTTTAACTGAAAAGGGACAAAATGAACATGACTTTTCAAGTCAGTGAATAACATAACAGAACTTATTGCTTTTCCACTTTCTAGAGGATGCAATAGAACCTAAATGACAAAAATGGAAATGTCAAGCACTTCAGGATTTCAAGTTCATCTTCTGTATGTGGGAGGTGTGGGAGGTGGAGGACAAGTTGGGGGGACATGGGACTCTTAAGTCTTCCATACTTTCCCCAAACATGCCCTGTTTCTTAATCTGAAAAAGTTAACTAGAAATGTACACTTCTTGCATGTTAATCAAACACACTTTCACTGCAATTTAAATACTGCTCTAAATAAAAAAAATACCCTCCAAAATTTCCTCTCCGTTTCCTCAAAAGTCTATTTAATTCTTGTATATAGGCTTATTAAATTGCTCAAAAAACTCCTCCAAACTGTTCTTTCACTTCTCTCACCTAACTTTAACTCTTTCATCAACTTGCTCTGAAGTTTGCAATCACAACCTGCTATACAGCAGATGCCAGTTCTGTACCTGGTACTCTTTATCACTGATTTTCATTCACTGCTGCTAAGCTAAAAGGGCTATTGCAATTTTTCCTCCACGTTTTTAGAAGCATGAACAGCTTTGAACAGCTTTGATAGTGCCTCATCCTGACAGATTTTGACTGCTCCTGAAAATGGTGAAATGCACTACAGTTCTTACTCTGGCTTTGCCTATGTAGAAGAAAAGACAGAAGAATCTACCATATGCCCCATCAGCTCAAGTTTGCTTGGCCAAAAGTGGAAAAGTAAACCGAATTGCTTTCAAACTTACTTTCTTGTTCCCTTTTGTGGGATCGAGTCAGAATCTGCCACAGTGAGGAATGAACGCAACATGTTCTCCTCTCCCCATGTCCAGCTGGAACCAGCCTCTGGACTCTTCTTTTTGTCAGGTCATATCTTCCCATCATGACTCCAGATGGTACATTTGTTTTCCTCTTACATTTTTTTTCCCAACTCCGTAAAAAGGAGCCCAAAGCAATGTTCTATTATTTTAATGTGAGAGCTCTCTCTAGTGGTAAGGATATTATTTTCCTTTATGTTTGCTTCAATTGTAAAATATCCCAAATGGCTACCCTTTCATACTGAATTGAATCTGACTTTTTTTCCACATTGTAAGCATTGATACTTCATTAACACTGACAAGTATTTTAAAATAATTTCCAAAATTTTCATTCCACATTTTTGGTTTTGTACTAACATGGCTACACACTGTTTTCAACTTAAATCGACAAGATTTATGTCTGTCAACATCTCAAACATTAGAGCCCATAATTGTTTTCATCTTCTAATCTAAGACATTCAGGTATGGAGAATGTGAGGACACCGAGGATACAGACTGGCACTCTTGCGAGTCTTTATGGGAAAGTACAGTGTCATTAGGTTTGAAAGCAGCCCTCATATTAGGATAAGCAGGAAGGTCTGTTAAGATTGCTCAGTAGAGGTGTAATTAAGCTCAGGAGAGAGATTTCAGATGAATAAAAGTGAACTTTTCTAACAGCGGCTGTTGATAGGCAGAATAGAATTCCTCTAAAAATATTAGGAGGATAGTCAAATCCTGTCATGGAAAAATGTTAACTAAACATATAATAAGGGAGGATACCAAAACGGCTGAGAGCTTCAAAGAAACAATGAAAAGGTTAGATACAGCTCTTATAACCAGGCAGAATCTGTATGTCTTAAAGTACATATAATTAGACATCTGGTCATTTAATTTGGGGGCAAAACAAATTCAGAAAGTATTCTTCTCAAAACAAGAATGAAAACTCAGAAAAAAATGTCAGTGTTCCATTTTCTTTCCTTAACATTTTAAGTTTCTGGTTTAAAATTGAGAATAAAACTAAACCCAAAGAAAATGTTTAAAACCTAAACAAAATATTTCAATTTGATCGAAACAGTTGATCTGAAATAACCTTTTCCACAAAATTTTGGTTGAGGAACCAGATGAAAATGCAATCATGTGAATAGTTCTATGGAAAATGTCATTTGAAATAACTTTTGAATTAAACCTAGGCACTGCTGTATCTAATTTAAACTTTGGACTTCATTAAAATTAGTGTAGTCTCGTTCAAATAATCCTGTACAGTAGCAGTTGACTGGAAAATTGCCTGAATGTGAAACTAAAATCTAGCTTCTAGACACCACACACAAAGTAAAATCCTCCACAAACCCTCAGCATCCATGCTAAGGTACATATGCAGTGGTAAAGATAAACACATTTGAATTGCATTTCCCCAAACTATTTATTTCTTTCAAGAATTCTCTTTGTCCTATATTGGCCATAGAATCGTCCAAGCTCTTTAAACCTGGAGACATATTGTCTACCAGTCTAGCAGTGACTGGTAAACAGGTCTGAGTTAAGGCTTGCCACGAGAAGGCTGGTTTGCAGGGGGTCAAGGCATAGGCTTTGCTCACCGGAGAGTGCATGCTTTCGACTGCTGTATTTCATTCTAACAGAGCTGTTTCCCCTGCTGCAATCCCATTTCGCAGCCCTGCCCAGTTGCAGTGGTGGTGGGTATACCTGTAGGTTTCATGCAGAAGCCCCCAATATCTAATTAGCTTGTTCAAAAAATGCTGAGACTAGGCAGTAAATGCGAGCGACATATTCTCCCTGACGACAGTAAATTAACACATTTTTATCTGTAAATCATCTCAGATATTCCAATGATGAGCAAGTACTTGCAGTTTCATTTCTGCTTATCATTGCAGACTCTTGAATTATTCTGAAGCCACCAGCATTTCTAAAAGCAAGACACATTGATTTCCTCATTATATTAGGAAATGGCAAGTTAAGCAAATTTCAGAAGTCTTTTCAAACTCCAGAGTCTGTTCAGAAGTGATAAGACAAGACATCATATTCGACTCTGTAAGCTTTTGTGCGGAGATAGTTCTCAGCGAAAGTATTTCTGTCCTAAGGAAAGAAAAAAAAAAAAAAAGAAAAAAAAAAAGAAAGAAAAGACTATTTCCCTCTTCCAGCTGGAAGGGGAAGGGGAGGACGGAATCTTCAAATTCTAATTCGTGTACTGCAACCATTTTACTTGCTTTTTTCTGTGCAGGGGAAACAGAGAATTTTGTATGCTAAAATTGACTTTTACACCAAACCCCACCATACAAAATTGTCCTAACCTCAACTGTGCTTATCAAAGGCAAACAGGCAAAATAAAAAAAAAAAAAAAAAGAAATTTTATGATCTTGATGGCAAATTACTCCTGTTCACAAAAGAAAAAGGCAATGATTTTTTCCTCAGAAAAAAAAAATCTAAAAGGGTATGTGTGAAAATCAATTCAACAAGCAAACTTTTTCTGCATTCGTCCAACAAATGGCTTACAGTGTGCTCATTTATTTTACTATATATTCCCTAGAGAACTCAAAATAATTACTGCTTATATCACATAGCAATATCTGGTCACAAGTGGTCCTAGGTTTGCTGATGGCCTAGACAGCCGTTTTTCTTGCTTTGGGTTTTCTGTGACCCCTGTATAGAGAAATATATGTTACCCAGAACATTTAGTGTCACTTTACAACCTCACACTTCAAAACATTTTGAATAATATCATTTGGAGGAAAATTCTGTGTAACAGCAGAATGTGCATGAACACAATAAGACCCAGGTATACGCAAAACAACATGGCTCACAATGAGCAAATTATTCCAGAGGGAATAATTTAGTTGTGTAAGCATCATTTCTGCAATAGCTCAACTTGTAAAACAGATGTTAGAAACTTTCTGGTTAAGGCCAACTGACCTTCTTTTGGAGTAAATACATTTAAAAAACATATAGAATCATAGAATCATAGAAACTTCATGGTTGGAAAGGACCTTTGAGGTCATCGAGTCCAACCATACACACACACAAAAAAACCCCTACAATCTCTGACACCAGAGCATGCCCTGAAGTGCCAAATCTACATGTTTCTTAAATACCTCTTTGGATGGTGACTCAGCCACCTCCCTGGGCAGGCTCTTCCAGTGCCTGACCACTCTCTCAGTAAAGGAATGCTTCTGGGAGAAGAGGCCAACACCCACCTCTCTGCAACCTCCTTTCAGGTAGTTGTAGAGGGCAACGAGGTCTCGCCTCAGCCTCCTCTTCTCCAAACTAAACGTGCCCAGTTGCCTCAGCCTCTCCTCACAGGGCTTGGTCTCCAGACCCCTCACCAGCTTGGTAGCTCTCCTCTGGACACGCTCCAGCACTTCAATGTCCCTCTTGTACAGAGGGGCCCAGAACTGAACACAGTACTCGAGGTGAGGCCTCACCAGCGTCAAGTACAGAGGCACGGTCACCTCCCTACTTCTGCTGGCCATGCTATTCCTGATACAAGCCAGAATGCTGAAATGCTTCTGAAAGAATACAATATATCTTCTCTTGGTCTTTGGATGAGTTCTCACTCCTTGAAATAACAACACACATTTGTTCGCCCATGCAGCTGGCTAACACAGTTTCAATTTTAATAGCCGAAGACATCTAACCTATCAATTTACATTGATTTGCTGGAAAAAAAGGGTGTACTGCTCTGAAGGTCCAAACATCAAGAAATACCAGGTTGTATAGAGGTAAAGCAACCTTACTTCATCTTTGAAAACACACAGTGTGATTTAGCTAAAACATTCAGTTATACAGACTCCAGGTGTACCAACCTCTGCTCCTTGTGGCTTGGCACATGCTGTGTACAACAGTGAAATGTCTCCCACAGCATTGGAGAAAGAGCGCTGAGTTGACAAGGAGGTCAGTCAAATCCTCAAACCAGAAATCTAACAGATGAGGTAACCAAGAAACAACAGTAGCTGATCTGGAAGGTGTTTCACCTACACACACCTATGCAGCCATTAAATCTTAAGGGTGCAGTTTTAAAGGAAGAAAATGCCAACGGTTGGTAAAACATAATGGTAACTTATAGAACTATAAATTAAAAGAAGCCTGTGAGTGATCTGAAAGGTCAAAAGAATAAAAAATTGAGGTCTTTAGAGAGCCATATGTTTCTGAACTGTAGGGGAAATTCTGCACCTTAAGCAAAAAAGGCCAAACTTGTCATTAATATACTTTTCTTTGACAAATTGGTCTTTCATTTTGGATTAGTGAAGAACATAGTGCATTTGCCTCTTGATTTTTGTGTCTGTGAACATTACTTGAAAAACGAAAATTTCATTAACAGCAATTTTCTTTCTTTGTAGAGCAGAATATACACAAAGACTTCGGAGATTTCATGGGATTTAGTTTACTGGTAACTTTGCAAAGTTTACAAACTTGATATACTAACAATGCAAAAGGGACAAAACTGAAGTGCACAGTTACAAAATGCTAACAAAACCAGCAGTGACATTGATTTTGCTCTGTGTCATGGCTCAAAACACCCACTCTCCTGAAGGGTGGCTTTTTCTGAAACACTTGTTTTAGATGCATGCAGACCTCAAAAGTAGTTTTACTTTTAACACTCATATGATTCATCCTGAAGTATTTATCTTCTTTTTGTATTGAAATGTTTTGATCCAAGTCTAAAACATTTATTATATGCATATGACTGTCTTTAATCATCTTTATGCATCTTCAGTCAACTGACTCACTAACTAGTACAAAATTAAATGGCTCTCTGGGCAGGTTCTTCAGTCCTAATGAAGGAAAAAGGATTAAGTACTGGTTTTGATACCCTTAGCCAGTAGCTTCACAAAGCCTTTTTTGGCCCACCTGATTCTATTATGTTTTTATTACATTATATTATATTTCTGCATGCAAATTTCCAGAGTTTATGATCATTTGGATCATACGCTCTATTTGATCATTACTATCTATTTTCCTCGTTTAGATGCAACTTCACCTTTTTGAATGACACCTTCCTGATTCTAATACTACGCTTGACTTTGCTGTTTAGTTATGCTGGCTTCCTTCGGCTCTTTCTCAAGTCTTTCTCAAGTTGTTTTGTACTGCCACAGTGCTCCCACTATGGCGTCCTTCAGTGACCTTAAAATTAACTATATGAATTTAATTATCCTAACTGCATTTTTGCTTTATTCCTCTTAGTGAAGTTTAACCAACCTGGGGTTATTTCTTTTGCTTCTCTAGGGATATTTAATAAGAGCTAGTTGCGGTCACTGTTGCTGTTCTGGGGTGGTCCTTTGCCCATGAGACTTTGAGCAAAGTCCTGCGCATCGCTCTGAAGCAAGTCCAGGGTTGCAGTTTTCTTCTGGGCCTGCTCTCTGGCCACTCTGTGAAAACACCTAAAAATTTAATCCCTGTTTCACATCCCAGTGTGACATTTGACCAGTTTACATGTGGGTAATTGCAGTCACCCAATACAGTTGCATTTTTTGCCCTTCGTATCTCTCTGATTTCTCTCAGCATATCACAGTCAATGACCCCATCTTGGCCAGGCAATTGGTAATACAGACCCAGTACTAGATTTGTCCTTTTTGGGCTTCAGATTTCAATTCATACAGATTCTGTGCTACTTACCGAGGCAGTTAAGCTATTTCTTTCCTTTTCTTTGTTTTGAAGGCCTTTTAACATGTAATAAAATTCTGCTGACAGAAAAATTACCTATCTTTCCTGTATATTTTGTATCATGATATACAGTGTTCCGCTTGTTGTCTTTTGTTACACAGTTTTCTGATGGGTCTAGTACATTGACATCTTCATTTAAGGCTAGATATTCAAATTCCTCCATCATCTTCATTTACGTTTCCAAGATTTGTAGAAAACACCATCATGCTGGGAATGATTACCGATTTTGATTTGAAAAAGCAATATGGATTGCACTGGTTCCATTAGCTTCCTAATTTGATTAGTTTTTCTAGCAGCAGGCAGTGAGTTGCTAAAAATTATACAGATAGCCAAAACTGAATTCCTGATTTGACTCAACAGTAAAAGTTGTAAGAAACATTTTCAAAAAACAACGCTATCACACTTCCTGGTGTCTTCCTCTCAAATGGTCTCATGCTATATGCTAAAATCAACAGAACCTATTAATCTACTAAGCATCCAAAACTTTAAAAAAGCAAATTCTGGGCATGATAGGTAAAGCCAAGACAGAAATACTTTATCCAATAAGCTATACTACATTATTATTATTATCTGATCTAGGCTACTTCTAACAGGTAATTAAAGTCCAAATCATGATATGCCAGTGCCCATAATTATTCTGCATGTCTTTCAGATGTCTGCCTTATCAGCTCACTATTGATCTTTACAGAAACTGAGTTAAGAAGAGAATTATCTTCACTCCTGAAGTAGAACATGGCTGTCAGGAAAATAATAAAAAAAAAAAGGAAAAAAAGAAATCTGAATAAATCTGGGGAGGAAATTTTATTCTTTTATTTCATCCTCTAAATACTCAGGAAGCATTTCTATTTTAAGGCAACCCAGGATTTTTTTGTGTTTGTAGATTTTTTATATTTTGTTAGAAAGTAGATAAAATCATTTAAGCCTAAATATGTATATACACACATATATATTCCAGTTATATAAATATAGGCAACTATTGAAAAAGGGAGGAAAGGGCTTCTGTTGTGCAGCACAGAACTCTTCAGAGGGTAACCGACCTGAAATAGAAACACCCTTGGCCAGGGGGACTCCATCCACATCACAAACACAAGCCCCAATACTCAGCACAGGGACTGCAATCAGCAGTAGCTACCTACATGCTACTACTGCAGTTTAAACAGCCTGTCTGTGTTCTTGCAATGGCATTTTAAGGTTAGCTGACTTATGGGGTCTTAAAGTCTACTTCCCATACATCGTTCTTGTGGTTACAAATTGTGACAGAGAGAAAAAGACTTCACTGAGAGGTTCAAATTAACAGTTTATTTGTACTTCACTCACAGGTCCAATAGCCACTATGGCAAGCTCTTACGGATACAATGGAAGAATGCACTATTGCAATTTAAGAGGAAAAGAACAAAAACAATTCACAGAATACACTATTACCACCTAAGTGATCCCAAAAAGTAACAACACAAACCACCAGCGCGCTAGATATGAATACCTTAAACGAGTGCACAAATCACGACCTTAAGAGCATGCTAGACATCATGCGTATGTTATTAAATCGCTTACCCTCTCTCTCAGGTAAGGCTACTCAGTCCCGGGAAGTTACCTTGCACAGCGTCCTGGGCAAGGGGGGGCAGAATCTCCTACAGGTCAGCTGTATCTTTGGAAGATTCCCCCTTTTTGCTCCCCAGAACTTTGGACTTAAATATCCTGTTTCGGGACTGCGCTTGAATGGATTACACTGTCTGGGATGGTTATCTCCGGTGGTTTGATGGCCCTTCAGACAGCAATGTTTATTTTGTGATGCCTGGTCTCACACTCACGGACTAGTGGTGGGACTTGACTCAGGGCATTTTGTTTGTTAAAGGCACCTTTCGAGTTTCAGTTCTGGTTTCGGTTCTTATTGTAATGCAATGCTGAGAACACCCCGGGCTGAGCCATTTCCACAGCTCCCCCCAAGTTCTCTCTGCATAGATAGGGATCAGTAAACGTCTGCTGAGGCAAGATGGAGCTGAGTTGAATGACAGCTCCCTGCATCTCACCTTTTGTGTTCTGAAACCTCTTTGGCCAGGTGCTCCCATTCACAAATGTAAGAGACTTGACTCTAGTTAAGTGTTAAGGGTGCAGGGGTTGGTGGGGTGCGGAGTGGTGAGCCCAGAGGCTCTGCTGCCCCTNTGATGGCCCTTCAGACAGCAATGTTTATTTTGTGATGCCTGGTCTCACACTCACGGACTAGTGGTGGGACTTGACTCAGGGCATTTTGTTTGTTAAAGGCACCTTTCGGGTTTCAGTTCTGGTTTCGGTTCTTATTGTAATGCAATGCTGAGACCACCCCGGTCTGAGCCATTTCCACAGCTCCCCCCAAGTTCTCTCTGCATAGATAGGGATCAGTAAACGTCTGCTGAGGCAAGATGGAGCTGAGTTGAATGACAGCTCCCTGCATCTCACCTTTTGTGTTCTGAAACCTCTTTGGCCAGGTGCTCCCATTCACAAATGTAAGAGACTTGACTCTAGTTAAGTGTTAAGGGTGCAGGGGTTGGTGGGGTGCGGAGTGGTGAGCCCAGAGGCTCTGCTGCCCCTGCCCCGACACCAGCCCTCTGCGCATACTGGGTTGCACCCGGAGTTGCTCTGGGCCCATCTGCTATAACATGCAGAAATGACAAAAGTATACCTATACCTCCTACCCTGGAAATAAATCCTACCTCTTCCTACACTTTTATGCCTCTAGGTTTGCCTGGATTTTCTTTTTGCCAGGAGCAGTTCCCTGAGTCATGCCTGCACTGACCCAGTGATTTTCTTAGGCCATACTTGCTCTTTACTGATTTCAAACTACACTCCCACAGTTTCAGGAGATGTCTCTGTTTCTAACGAAGATACACTCAAGCACGAGAAGCAAGCATGGCCCCCAGAAAAGATTGTGTGAATGTTTATTTGACAGTCAGATGCTCAAGGGGCATGACAAACAAAAACCCAGGAGGGCAGAAATTTTGAATGTGGAACTGTGAACCAAAGTCAGCCTGGTGGCAAATCTGGTTTTTACAGGGTTTAATCTGTTTTAGGGACACAGTCTTTAACTAAATTACAAATCAAATCAACCTAATTGCTCACTCCAAGTCCACAAGTTACTTTTTTGAAAGGCTATAATATTTTTATTAGAACACATCTGGAAGGAGCTGAAAGACTTTTGCATTTGGACAGGGGTCTCAGCTGTTTCATATCCAGACTAAGCAGTTCTCCATCACAGTCTGAAGGTGGCTGGGTCTAAAATTCACCTTTCCTGTGTTTCTAACCAACACAATTACTTTATGGAGTTGCTGACCATTTCAAATATAGATTATCCCAAACTATTTAAGCAGTTCAAGATAATAAATGAAAAGCAACTGTGATTTCTTGCAGAAGCATGAAAGTGCTTTTTGTTAAACAGGTTTGAGTTTGTAGACAACTCTAGAATCATAGAATTGTAGAAAATCTCAAGTCAGAAGGGATCCATAAGGATCATTGAGTCCAACTCCCTGTTCCTCGCAGAACTACCTAACACTAAACCTTATCACCAAAAGCATCATCCAGATGCTCATTGAACTCTGACAGATTTGGTGCTGTGATCACTTTCCTGGGATGCCTGTTCCAGTGACCAACTACTCTCTCAGTGAAGAGCCTTTTCCTAATGTCCAATCTGTTTGACTCAGATCCATTCCATTTCCTTGTGTCCTGTCACTGGTGACCAGAGAGAGGCGATTGGCACCTCCCCTCCGCTGCCCTCCTTGAGGAAGTTGTAGACTGCCATGAGGGTACCCCCCAGCCTTTAGTTTTACTTTTTCTATGTGGCACTGTGCTGTAGTAACATAGCTGTCCCAAAGCAAGAGTTGAGTAGTGTCTTGTATGGCAATTTCAAATTTCACAGCTGCCTGTCATGCTGCTTCGAATTCCATGTATCACATGTTGATTTTTTTTGCATTTGTTGTTGGGCAGAAGAATAAGAATGCAAGATACTTCAGGGAGGATTTTGCCCTTTGCAAGACATGCGGTTTAGTCAGAGTGTGCTCTTGACTTGTGTACAGTTGCTGAGTCTTGTCTTTTCCATCTTGCCCTTAAAACGATCTCTAACGAAATGCAGCAGAATCTTATTCCCATAGGAGATTGATTATTGTGCAGTTTCACACTCATTTAGCTCTTCTGTTAGAAGGGTGTGAGCTAATTATTTGCACCACTGTCCACAGTCTTCTACTTTCTCCTTTAGGGAGCTTCTGCAGCGTCTGCAAATTTCTTCATGAAAACTACTTGTATTTTTGAGAACCCTTTATTGTATAATCATCAAGGAAAAAAGATTGTTTTCCTCTTTTTACTAAAGATAAGAAATTAGTAGAAATAAAATATCTAATACATCATATATGAAAAAAATTAGCATATAATTATAAGGGGATTACAGAATATAGGGACCAATCCTTTTATCTGCAGTAGCTTCAGTGACAGTAGAATTGGTTTAAAAACTGCAAAACCAAAAGGTAAGAAAGGCAAAGGAATACACTGGTGATGGACAGAGTGGGAAAGGGAATGGAGAAAAGAAAAGGAAAAAGGAAGAGAAGAAAGGGAAAGGGAAGGGAATCTTCAAATAATATTATAATAATATTAAAATCAAGTTGCTGCTAATGCCACTTCTTTCTACTCTGCTTCTTGTCCTGCAATTTTAATACGACTTTGACTTGATGAGGAAAGCCAGAAAAAGAGAACTCACCATGAGTTTCCCATCACAGGGAAACATATCCCTTTAAAGAGAAAGGAGACAAGAGATATGGGGGAAAAAAGAGAATTTAAAGGACTAGGGCTCTGATCGTAAAATCAGTTTTAGCAAAAGCCTGAATGCCTGCAAAAATCTGTCCCTAAATTACCTATACTCTTGACTATGCAATATATGCATCCTGAAGACACATGCATCCTGAAGCGCATCAACTCTGTTTAAATCTCCATATCCTTATAGTCTGCAATCTAATTCTTTAGACAGTCCCAAATAAATTCACTGTGCATTACAGACGGTAAAACTTACTGTTGCCTTCTCCAAGACGCTTGAACCATACTATCCTGATAATTCAAGTAGAGATTGGTTTTGTATAATTGGATTATGCAAAACAGTATTATATATACAATTTACAACTGTTTTACTCCAGTTTAATGGCTAGCTTGACTGTAGGTAGGTATGGATATTGTTCTATAAAGAGGGTATTTCACTCCTACTCAAGCCTGGAATCTACCTCACTGTTTCATATAATTCCAAAAGTCTTCTTTCAAAGCAATTATTGATGTTTTCCAGCCTCATTAGGTCGCTGTCATCTGCTGCCTTGATGACTTTGCAATGAAGGCTGAATGATTTAGGATACTTCTTGACAGTATCAAAGATTTTCTTTTAACTTCCTTGTTCTGTGCTCTGCTCTATTGATGAATCCCTCTTGCTTTGCCTCATCAATTGTATCTCCCAATCAAAGTCCCTGCACTCCACTCATTCACTTTCACTGTATGATATTTCCTTGATTTCAGCACTTCTCTCTCCTTCACAATGCCTCAACCCTCATACATTATCCATGCTTATTCTATGTATCTTATTTTTGATCCTGACACATGACAGCCTATTTTCAGAATCACATTACTAAATCTTTCCGGCATTAATAAAGTTACTTGTTTCCTTTTTGATAATATCTTATAAAATTTTAAACACCTGCTCAATAGATGTAATATATACATACATATTCTCTCCAGTTTTTCTTGTAGTTTATACTTTATGCAGATGTAATCTTAAACTTGTTATTTCAGCAAGCTACAAAGTAATTGTACGACCATAGTCAAAACAACTAATTTTACCCTAGAATAAAATGGGATAATTACATGGAATAATAACATCTATAAACAAGCGCTGTTTGGGTATTATCCAGATCCTGGGGTTAGTTGGTTGGTGATTTTTAGCCTAAGTTGAAGATGGATAAAGGTTAGGGAGAAGGGAAGAATGACAATACAGCCATTTCTTTAAATCACAGGTGAGTTCCCATAGGTTTTAATAAATTTACGTTTCAATCACACAAGTGTTTTAACATACTTCACTATTACTTATACTATTTCTATTATACTTTTAAACATTGTAATATAAATGTGCTTTTTTGTAAGGGAGGAAAAAGAGGGAAAAATCTATATGAAATCTTCAACTAAATGACATATGCAGATCTATATTACCTAAAACTTTAAAATATCACATTTAAAAAAAAATACCTTTGAAATATTTTGTCATCTTGAAGCTTTTCTTCTCCCTTTTCCGGCTTATGCCACAACAGTATTCTAGGACAATGTTGAGGCAGAAGCCTTTGTTAAAGTAGAGTCTCAGTCTAACTGGAAAACAGGAACTTCTCTCAGGTACTCTGTATCAAAACATTTTAGGGACCTCTTTTCAAAAAGGGTGAAAACTAATAGAAGACAGTCCAGAAGAGACCAAAAACAATGATCAGAGGTCTATAAAACATTAACTTTTCTGCAAAATAGTAAGAACTAGGTTTGTTTTATTTGGGAACAGGACACACTGGAGAAATGTGACAAGTCTTCAGAAGTGTGAAAAACTCCACAGAGGGCAAAGGGGAATAAAGTTTATCTTTGTATTTTTTAAACAAAAGTAAGAGTTAAGGATTTTAAATCACAGCAAAGAAGATCTACATTGGAAATTATGAAGAAAAACATCTATCAACCAGAACCATTCAACACCACAGGCAGGATTTTGGAGGGTACAGAATCTGTATTACAGAAATGTTTTAACAAGACATTGGTACATGTGATGATCTCCCTTGTGGGTCAAAAAAAAATATAGTCAAGGAAATGTTTTCTATAGGTTACCTTTATTTGATTCTGTGAATACAGAATGAGTAATCGACTTCCCGATCTTCTGCTAAAACAACTGAATGTAATTAATAAAACAACTGATAGATTCAATTACATCAACCTGGCAACTGAGAATATTGTGGGACTGTTCAAGCAGAGAAGGTAACATGCCTGTCTTACCTGCTGTGTTGCTGTATATTTCCTTGAAATTCTGGAAACGAAAGTTGCTTACACAGAGCTAGCAGCAGATAACTGCAAGGATCAAGAGAAGATTTGTGGCAGGATTATCCATAATACGAAATGTGTAGGTAGCAATATGGTTCTTAGCTCTGGTACCAAAAGTGATCAAAGGAAGGTATCAGAAAAAGTAACTTCAGTGAAATATAAAACAGTCAATCCAGAAGTGAAAAATAATGAAGACTTAAAAACCCCATAAAAATGGTAAGGAAAGAGATACTTAAATGAGTCTCAAAGGTATCCGTGGTGTAAATTCTCATGTAAACAGCATCAGTATACTTTGTTCTTAGGCTGTGTCAGAAAGTGTTTGAAATTAATCACATTTTTGAAATAGCTTTGATTTATCAAACTGATGAATGGAAATCTAAAATGTCATTTGTTTTGGAATATAATGGAAAATTGTATTTATTAAAATGTCAGCATGTACAAACAGCTATTAACTTTGCTATTTCTGTATGTGAATTCTTTTTCTCTACTCAGCTAAAAGGTAAATGTTTGTCTTACATTGTACTTTATAGATGCTATTTATATCCTTGTAACTGTGCTGAGGAACAGTTGTACTGTATCAAGCAAAGGTTCATCTAGCCGAGTATCTTGCATTTTGTGATGGCTAGGAGCAAATGCCTGGGATTAGTATATAAAAAATAGCCAAATACAGAACAATGCTTTCCTCCCAGTATGCTTCCCTTGTTCTCAGCAAATTTCTGCCTGAAAGAATGCCTAACATTTCTTTTTACAAGACTTTCATGGATTTCTGCTTCAAGAATTTGCATAATTACTTTTTGAAGCTATCTAAGCTATGGTATCAAGAATATACTGTGACAAAAAGTTCCATGGTGTAATTGAGTGACGCTAAAAGAATATTTCTTTAAATGGCTACCTGACAATTTTATACAAATAATCTCCATCCTCTTGATCTCTGTTGGGAAAACAGTGACTAAATCATTTCCTAAATAGACTTTTCATGGCCCTTACTGCTTTCCTCTAGTCATCTCATATTTCTGGTCATCTCTTCCCAAACTGAGACTGAGACTTTCCAGACTCATTTTAATATTCTCTGCTGTAAAAATATGGGGTTCCCTATCTTTGGTCACCCTCTTCACCTTTTACTTTATCTTTTTCAATCTACTATTTCATTTTTTTGAGATGGGAGAATCACAGATATTACTGAGATGTGGGATCACCACAGAATTGCACATTCTTTTTAAAATAGCAGCAAACTTCTACTAGGAAACTGCTCTCTGCTAGTGTAGAAAGGTTGTGCAGGAACACATTAGTAGCTCTTGCTATGCAGTAACTATTAAAGTAAAGAGTAAATCAAAATTTAAAATACTTAGACCTGTAATATCAGTTGCACATCCACATGCACAGAAGCTGTCAGAATACAAAAACTGACTGCATTTTTTGAGGTAACAATACTTCCTAATTCAAATCACACTCGAAATATTATAAATAATTGATTTTTCTCTCCTACTACTCCCCATTATGTTCCCATCCTTCCAGAAATAGCAAGCATCTGCTTCAAGCTATTATCTACATACTACTTTGGATACCAATGGATCCTTTTGACCCTCTTGCTCAGACCTGACTGCAGCAAACCTACTTTGGGAATCAAATATTATTAAACACAAGCAAAACTATGTATGTCTGGGGAAAAATGAGTAAAGAGAGAAAAAAACCCCAACTTATCTATTTTTTCAGACTTTCGAAAAAGTTTGTTTCAATTTTAGCTGAAAGCATCTCTTAGTTATCAGTTTGTCCAGACTCATTTTCCAAACCTAAATTTCAGTTTCTGGTTTTCTTTATATTAAATTGCACCAACTTTCTGCTTAGAAGACTGTCTCTCTTCTCCTGAGTTTGCATGTCTGCTTCTCTTCTGGTAATAGATTCTGTAGGCATAGCACTATTTATCTGAAATAGTTCTGTATATATTCTCTCTCTTTTGCCAATTTTATATGTCCATTTTTCTCTCAATGTTTTGTTCTTTGCTTCTGCTAATCTTCACTCTTCATGATTTTGGAAACTTCAACCATGTCGCTGTGAAGTCTCCTCTCCTTAAATGAGAAAAAAAGCTGAATTTCTTTAATCTTGCTTCATAACTAGTATTAATTTAGCTTCTTTCACTTGCACCCCTCTAAAGCAATTATATTCACTCTTTTTCTTCTTAAGTGCAGATGCAAATTAGGATAAAGGCAGTGGGGATTTTTTTCCTCCAGTTTTTATTCCTAGCAATTTGCATTAACTAGATATCCCTACTTTTCTCCCTCCATGACTCAGAGTGAAACATATACTGTATCCTAAATTAGAAAAATGTAATCTCTAACAACCTAAGTACAGTACTTAAATGACCTTAATCCCTCCTTTGCATTTCATATAGCAGTTGTTCCCTGTGCAGAATTTCATCCAACAACTTGGATATCTCTGTCAGATACGCTTTTCAAAAGCACTCATGCTTTTATAGCCAAACTTTTATAGCCAAAATTTCCAGTGATAACCTGCACAGCACTCAGATTTTATTTAGATTACAGTCATCTCTTTCCTACTTTCTTACTTTTTGCTTTAATTTTTTACTCATACTAAAACTGACATGTCTCCAATAACCTTATTCACCACTAGCACTGTATTGAAAACACATGCAGAACAAATGTCTATAAAAAATTATTTGAGATCACTTCATGTTTCAACAAGAAAAATTTAATTTATAACTTCAAATTGCTTAACTACTATAGTCTACTTCTGTGGCACTTGTTTCTAAAACACCTAGCAAAGAGTTACTAACAATCCTTCAAATGCTTAGAAATGAACTTGTTTAAATTTGAAGCATGACAGAATAACATCTAGCACTTGAAATTTCATCAAAAGGGAATTCAAACATTTTACTTGTTTACTTATGTATCCAGCTTTGAAAATTATTTTATCTGTAGAATATAAAATTTAAAAATTAAAAATCGCTGACAAAAAAAAAGTCAAAATCATCATGACATTTTTTTCCCTCAGAAAATAATTATTAAACCAAATGGAAACTGCTCGTCTCAGAGAAGCAATTTTGATTTATTTCCTCATTTTTAATGTATTTAGGAATACAACTTCAAAGTTCTCAATAACAGCTTTTTCCTGTGAAGATAGCTTGAAAAAGTTTCTTTATAAATTTAAACTAAGAAGTTAAATATCAAAGGGCGAAAGAGAAATGACATAATTAACAAACACTTTAAACTATATAACCAAAGTAGTTTGATCTGCATTAAATGTTATTACCTCGCGGAAAATTCTGAGAGTTCAACTCGTTCCCTGGTTTGGAAAGAAGGTCATTTTGATTATGTCTCTCCCCCCAAATTCAGTAGCCTATGGTGTAAAAAACTAGGGTGTTTTAGCTACTTATATTCAGGAAAAGTTTTACGTAGGAAACGATTTTAAAGTTAGGCTTCCTAACTGAGGCTGAGTCAGGGAGGAACAGCCCCTTGAGTCTTGCTATTCTTAAACTCTTGAATATCAGCAGCATCTCTCTTGCAGACATCATAGCACAGATGGATGTAGCTGTGGTGTGGGTGGAAAACGGACATCACTACAGTGAAGCAGTCAGCCCTGTCATGCCCGGCCTGTGGTATTCAAGATACGTGTGTGACAACCCCCTTTGCCTTTTCCCTGCCCTCATACCAACTGCTCCCTCTTCTCCCTTGAATAAATCTTCATGTTTCTCATGTTCATCCTATTATGATCTAGGTCTGTTCAGTTGCTATTCATAGAGCTAAGTATGCAATACATGCACAGCAACTATTTTATTAACACATACATATTACTCTTACCATCATACTTTTGTTTTGTTGAAAAATAACTATGACAGAAACAGCCCGCAGATATTATAAAATAACTTGCGTGATATCTCCTTGGTTTCAACTTTTTTTAGATGTTTAAATCTTCCCATCGTAATTGCTAGAAAAGATTTTCTTAAATTTGCAGTAAATAGACAAGCCCCCATGTCCATTTCCCATTTCAAATTTTTCTTTTATGAAATTATGATTTTTTGAACAGGAAAAAGTAAAAAAAGCTGAAATTTTACCCTGAAATGTGCTGCCCCTCAGGAGGACTCTCTCAGGAAATATCCTTTATAGCTTGGCACCAACAGATTACACAAATAATGCATGACAAGCCTATACAGTATTTATATATTATTTTTTATTCTTTTGAATTAAAGCAGCCCCACATTTGCACCAATTATGGATCAGTATTTAGTGCACAAAGATCTCGAGAAAATGTATAAAGATACAACTGTATCTACAACATCTTACAACAGCAGAAAGCAGTAGGGAGTGCTTTTGTTGGTAGACATGAACTTGAATTCACGTTTGCCTCATACCCCTGCTTTACCAACACTAAACATCACATGGGTGTAGTCATTATATCTAGTCTTAAGTCAGTGCATACTTGCCACACTCATGGAAATTCTCATTCCAACTAGGTCACCTACACTGAACTAATAAAAACAGAAATCCAGTTCATCCTTGCTGGGGTTTATCACTGCAGTCTTGGTGGTATGTCAGCAAGAATTTTCTAGCAGAAAATATTAATTTACATTAGGAAAACTGACAAACAGTAATAGTAATCATAATACCAATAGCAATTATAATTATGTGTTACAAAAGGCCAACCCCATAACAATGTAAAAAAAAAATCTTAGAATTTCTTAAAAGAAAATCCCAATTAAGGCAGTCTTCAGGTGATACCAAGCTCTGGCTTGTGCATGATCCCTCCATCCTTTATATAAGCTCAAATTCACTGACATCAGTAGCAGGACAGTGTTGTTTAAAGCTGATGTACTGGAAGAGAAAATCAAGCCATTGCTGCAATCCTCGCTGAGTTGCAGTTAGTAACATCACACCCAGAATACCTGATATCCTCTTCTTGGCTGAGTAATTTCTCCTATTTACTCTTATCAAGATACTATTAGATGCTGTGAACTTGATCCTGAGCCTTTTAATGTCAACAGCCAAAGTCTGTTGGCTCTGACTGCACTGAGTCAAAGCCAGTGCTAATGCATTTGGGTTTGGGTTGCTTGCTTTGCAATGAGTTTCCGAAAATTTATAAACCTAGTAAGTGCAGTAAATTTACCTCAACAAATACACCTGTAGAAACATAGAATCATTTTGGTTGGAAGGGACCTTTAAGATCATCAAGTCCAACCATCAACCTAGCACTGCCAAGTCCACCACTAAACAATGTCCCTAAGCACCACGTCTACATGTCTTTTCCTCCAGGGAAATACCTCCAGGGATGGCGACACAACCATTTCCCTGGACAGCCTGTTCCAATGCTTGATAACCCTTTCTGGGATGAAATAATTCCTAATATCCAATCTAAACCTCCCCTGGTGCAACTTGGGGCCATTTACTCTTGTCCTACCACTTGTCACTTGGGAGAAGAGACCGACCCCCACCTCGCTACAGCCTCCTTTCAGGTAGTTGTAGAAAGCGATAAGGTCTCGCCTCAGCCTCCTATTCTCCAGGCTAAAAAACACCAGTTCTCTCAGCTGCTCCTCATAAGATTTATTCTCCAGACCCCTCACCGGCTTTGTTGCCTTTCTCTGGACACGCTCCAGCACATCAATGTCTTTCTTGCAGTGAGGGCCCCAAACTGGACACATTATTTGAGGTTTGGTCTCACCAGTGCCGAGTACAGGGGTACAATCACTTCCCTGGTCTTGCTGGCCACACTGTTCCTGATACAGACCAGGATGCTATTGGCCTTCTTGGCTACGTGGGCACACTGCTGGCTCATGTTAAGCCAACTGTCGACCAAAACCCCCAAGGCCTTTTCCACCAGGCAGCTTTCCAACCGCTCTTCCCCAGGCCTGTAGCGCTGCATGGGGTTGTTGTGACCCAAGTGCAGGACCCGGCACTTGGCCTTGTTGAATCTCATGCCACTGGTTTCAGCCCACTGATCCAACCTGTCCAGATCCCTCTGTAGAGCCATCCTACCCTCAAGCAGGTCAACACTCCCACCCAACTCGGTGTCTTCTACAAAATTACTGAGGGTACCCTCAATACCCTTGTCCAGATTGTTGATACAGACATTAAACAGATCTGGCCCCAATACCGAGCCCTGGGGAACACCGCTTGTAACAGTCACCAAATGGATTTAACTCCACTCACCACAACTCTTTGGACCAGCTCATCCATCCAGTTTTTTACCCAGTAAAGCATACACCCATCCAAGCCATAAGCAACCAGTTTCTCTAGGAGTATGCTGTGGGAAATGGTATCAAAGGCTTTATTAAAGTCTAGGTAGACAACATCCACAGCCTTTCCCTCATCCATTAAGCAGTCACCTAGTCATAGAAGGAGATCTGGTTAATCAAGCAGGACCCCCCTTTCATGAACCCATGCTGACTGGGCCTGATCACCAGATTTTCCTGTACGTGCTGTGTGATGGCACTGAAGATGAACTGGTCCATAACCTTCCCTGGCACCAAGGTCAGATTGACAGGCTTGTAGTTCCCCAGATGCTCCTTCCAGCCCTTCTTGGAGGTGTGCATCACATTTCCTAACCTCTAGTCAGCTGGGACCTTCCTTGCTAGCCAGGACTGCTGATAAATTTTGGAGAGTGGCTTGGTGAGCACTTCTGCCAAATCCCTCACCACCCTTGGGTGGATCCCACCCAGCCCCATAGACGTGTGTGTCTAAGTGGCGTAGTAGCTCACTAACTCTTGGATTATGGAGGGTTCATTTGGCTCCCCATCCCTGTCATCCAGCACAGGGGCCTGGGTGCCCAGAGATTCTACATACCCAATTACTTTACAGTTTGAAAAGCATCACAGATCACCTTATGTCCATTTTTCCTCCAGGTCTGTCATGCCTCTCTTGAGCATGGTTGATGGTTTTGCATAGCCCTTTATGCCACATGGCTAAAGAACATCTCAACACACAGCGTGCACACAGGGCACAAGCATACTGCACCTTGGGCCAAAAGTCTCCATGGGAACTATAGTCCAAAAGTGACACTTTCTGAAATGTAAAAAAATATTTTCCTACCCACTGATCAGAAGTGTGCACCTAGAGAGGTTGTTAATGCTCTCTGTCTGTCAGTGTTTAAGAAGCATTTGGACTATGGCCTTAATAATTTGCTTTAACTTTTGGTTAACCCCGAAGCGGTCAGGCAGTTGGACTAGACAATCATTGTAGGCGTCTTCCAACTGAAATATTCTATTCTAGTCTAGTCTATTCTATCATCTAGTACACAGTTTAACAGTAAATTTAAACAGTATTGTGATAATTTCAGTGGCCCTAGTTCTATTTCTGGTGTCTAATTGTAGTCTTTTTAACTTTCAAGTTAACTTAGTAGGAACTGATTAATAAAATCTAATTAGACACCTACTAACAATATCTGAGTAGCTGGGTGTTCCTGAAATCTTATTTTGTGTCAGTAGCATCTTAGTGTGGAAGCAAGTACCCCTGAAATATATGGGACTGTTTGAGTATCCAGGTGCTACTCTGGATCAGTAAAGGCCTTAAATACCAGTGATGGGATCACAGAAACATAGAAAACAGGATAAAGCTTCTGGGTTGGAAAAAATAAGTTTCAAAAAATATGGTGGCTGATGTTTTCTTCTATTTCACTATGGTTCCGACCAAAAATGTCCAGGTTGTTTGAGTTCCCTCTCTCTCTTTTTTCATAAAATGCTGTCTCTAAGTTACTGCTGCAGAAAAGGACACTTTCTCCTGCTTTATTACCTGTAACATGTCTCAAGACAATATAATTTTGAAAGGTTTTAGAGAGTAATTAAATTCCCTATATAGTTTGTTGTTTTGTTTTGTTTTTTTTACAAAGACCATTTGTGGAGTGGTAAAAAAATAAAATAGTTAATTATATGTGAAAAAATAAAACAAACTTCTGATCTTTCATACATGTAAAGCTTTCCTTCATCACCATCTATACAACAATTTTTCACTTAATGTTTTTGTGTTGGTTTGGGGTTAAGTTTTTTTTTTTTTTTTGTCATTGTACAGTGTCTTTTGTTTCTCGTAATCTGTATATGAATACAGCTGACGTGCAGCTATGTTTCACCAGCTTCTGCTTGTTCCTCTTGAAGGTGCTCAAATGACACTGCAGCTCAATGCTTTATGGCTATTGAGCACCTGTTTGTGGTCAGGTGTCTGTTACTGTGTGCACTGTACAGCAATGAGCTTGGCTGATGGTGCTTATGCGTGCCCCACTGGGGCTGATGATCAGTCCTAGTAAATGTCAGTGATGATGAAAAAGAATAAATTAGGAAAACCATACATTAGAGTCATTATTTTCTTTCTCATTGCTTCCTCAACACTGCAATACCAAGAATCTATCTAATTTTTAATTTCTTAAATTTCTAGTTACTAAAAAATTCACTTATTTTGTGGATACCACTAAAGACAGTAAAAAAATTAAATATCTTCTCCTGTATGTGCTGTTTGGAAAAAAAAAAAAAGTGAGGGGGTATACCTGAGAGAGCTTTATTTGTTCTTTTTTCCTCATTTGCCATTCCCAGGTTCTTTCACTGGGGATATTTTCCATAGACATTCTGCTCTGGAGAATAGCCTTACTTCAAGGTTATCCTATATATTCTAGAAAAAACCCACAAACATTACTTCCAGTATCCAGATTTCCAGGAACACTGCTGGATTTCTAGGTACATGTCTAGAATTGCAATCCCAGCTGTTAGCCTCTGTAACTGAATTTCCCTTTGGAAGTGATTCAATGCGACTCAGGGTGGTGTCCAGCAGTTTGGAAAGGCTGTTAACGTGATGTGACAATCTTGATGTTAGCTGCCTTGGTTGAGGCCAAGAAAAGAATGGTGTAGAGCTTAACAGATCAGAGACAACACCTTGAATTTTACGTAGAAATGAACTGAAAAAAGTGGAGATGCTGACTACAGCAAACTGATGCTTCCTAGATGAGCAAATGTATTACAGTTTTGTTGTTCTTACAGAGTGTGCAGTAAATTGAGCACTGTGTAGTCGTGCAGTACAGCACTCAATGGCTTGAAGACATCCTTTGAAGGTTGCATTTGATGGAAAAGATGATAAGTGCCAGCATAAATGGAGGTTTAATGAAGCCTTTAGGCACTAATGACAATGGATTTCTGGGAGAGGTTTAATTCCATGGACGTGTCCAAATTTACTTCTTCCCTTTGCTGTGTGTAAACTTATATTAAGCTAGTCCCTGTCGACCCTGAGGTTTTAAGCCCCATCACTCCTTGGTAGGTGACTGACAGGCACACAGCTTGGACACAAAAGAGATGTAGACACGGACATTTCTCATAATCCAATTCGGCAGCCTGCCTTCCACTATCAGTCAACAGACACCGAATGAAAATGTGAAGGGAAAACATGTTCTGATGAATAAAATGTGAGAGGTTGTAGATCATGGGCCATGAATTGTCCAGGACACCTACCCTGAGATCTTTCCAAGAAGGAGAAGAGAGAATCATCTCACCAGGCTTCAAACATCCCTGCCTGTCCCCTGCCATGCAATTACTGTGATTCAGCGCTCTCAGGCAGTTAGACTCAGGGCACGCACTGCTTGCTCAAGCCTCATATGTTGAATGTAAAAGCAAAGCTAAATGAAATAATCTCTTCTAAAAAAAAATAATAAATGGGATCAGAGGAAAAATATTTAGATGGTCAGAAAGTTAAAGTCTTTACAGTTTCGCCTGCCATGCTGCATTGTAAGGATGTACTTAGGCCATAAAACCTCTGTCAGCTAGAAGTAATGGATCTGGGTGGTAAGCTAGAGCGCTAGAAAATGTACTGACATGTCTAACCATTCTTTATTCTTACTCTGGGAGATAATGACTAGCCACAGGAGGCCTCGACCTGCTGACTTCATTCATCATGTATGCCACTATTCTAACAGAGGTAAAATAGACTGGACAGTTGTTACCTTGGCTTGTCTCTACTTGTTTCGGTTTTTGGATGCACAAATAAGCACAGACAATAATCTCAGCAGAGCTGTAAGGGCTGGAAGAGCTGTAAAGAGGTATATTTTACAACTAAAATTTCATTTTCTGTAGTTTTCTTTATGTTACGGACTTCTGAATATTTTCTGCTTCTATTTCTGGAGGTTGGCATCTTCAGCGACAGTAAGATGAAAGCAAACGAAACTGGAAGCCTAGAGACTTACAGTTTGGGGGAGGCTGGGAGGCTTTATGTCTCCATAAAGCCAGTGTCCAAAAAGCATCATGTAACCAGTGGGGGGTTACTGATGCTGGTTGAAAATGAGCAAGTCCAAAGCAGTGTGTGGCTTTGGACAGATGTCCAGCTGCGAGTCTCTTCTGCTGTGACACTGATTCAAAGAGAACAGAGACGCAACTGCTGCAGTGGTCTGAATGTGCACAGACAAGTTGTCACACAGGCACTTGCCAAATGCCCAGGGTCCTTCACAAATCTCAGGGATTCGTGAAGGGTAAATGAGAAAACCTCTGGAAGCCAAATCAAACGTACTGGGAGTGTGATTCCTCACAAAGCATTTAACTGTGGCCACAAACTCTTTTTGTACAGTGATGACTTCATTTATTCATGAACAACTGCAGTCTAATTGACTTGTCATATGAAAAGGTAAAAATTGCAGCTTTGCTGACTTCACTGTTACCAGCAGAAGTGACAGAGGGTTGGATCTCTCCCTTTCGCTGTCTGATCAGCTAAACGCCTTTACAGCAGTAGTATCCTTTGAAACCAGTAAGTCATGTTTTGGCAAAAGCAATTAGGAATTTTATAAGCTATCACTCGAGAATTCAGCGTTCACCTCTAGGTCCCACCATCTTAAGAATGAAATATTGAAAACAACAGTGAACATGACAGCATGGCTTTTCCTTGGCATAAGAAATAGCACTTTTGTATCAGATGCAGATGTTGAGATTGTTCTTTAATTTATAATTTAAAATGATCCAGCTCCTGTATTTTAAGCCCAGGGCAAGGATACTTCTTTCACGCTAAATAAAGTGATCCTTCTTTATAAAGAAGTATATGGGCCCTAGCTATTCTGTGTATGTGAAAAATGTTCATTCAAGAAAATAATATAGGACAAACTGGAGCAATAGATCCATTTATTTGTGTCCGGGTCAAGGTGTAAACAGGAAAGGACAAATATATGCTTTTTGAAATTTAATTGAATATATGATTAAAGTATTCACATTATAAATTTATTATTAATAATAACAATAGTCACATATTTTTATAATATTCGTGTTTTATAATAATGAAATATTAAGTATATATGCAATATATTGAGTTTAATTCCTCAATGAGAAAAACTTTCCCCTGGAAATTTCTTTCATTAAAAAGGAGAATAGCAGGGAGAGAAAAGAGGATATTTATTCTTTTTAGAAAGAAAGGATAAAAATCATCCTTTTCAAAGATAATATGGGGATGATAGGAGTTCAAAAGATAAAGCTGATAATCTATGACTCACTTATACCGACAGGAAAGGAAGAGCTTTAAAGACTATAATCAGAATTGATGTATCCTGTAAGATTTTTGGTGGAAAATAATTCTGAAAGTATGGATCATGTTTTAAAATATAAAATCCTAACAGTGAACTGATCCAGGGGAAGAATCGATGGAATTTTGACAAATGTCAGTTTTGCAAGTTGTTTGCTGTCCTGCATGCAGAACTAAAAGAGTATTGAGAAATTACCAAATTAGTTTACTTCAAACTGCACTTTATTACAAATTCTTTAAAGCACTTAACAAGAAATGTTTTGATAGGTTGGGGGGTGTGTGTGTGTGCCAAAACCTATGAATTGTGAAAGGTATTAAAAAAAGAATTACATTAGATTTCACTCCACATACCTGCTAGTAAAGACTGCCAATGTTACCTTTAAACTCTGTTAGAAATTAATACAAAGACTTAATTCGATATTAATTTTGAAGTACAGCTCCAGCAAATGTTTTACTGATCTTATATCCTGCTATTTGCAATGATCAGCTGTTTACTTCACATAAACTATACAGCAGCAACTTTTAGGAAATGTTACATGTATTAAGGACTGCAAGACATTTTCAAGGATTTGGAAATACTCATTTCCAGCATGGGTAAATATTATTTACTGTATATGTACTATATACTGTGTGTTGAAACCAGTGGTAAGAGAACTAATAAGGAAATGGGTCATTTCTTCCGCCAGACTAAGTCAGAAAAACATCAAAGTGCTATTGCAAGCCAGCAGCCTGAGTGGTTCTCAATTTGTGCTTTGGAAATGATTGAAAGAAATATGAAAAAGCCTATAGGTAAGTGTTTTGCGGGTTTTGTTTGTTTGGTTTTGTTTTTTTCCTAGATAGTGAGTCTGCATGAATTCATTTAAACAGTCCACAAGATCCTGTCTATTCTGTAAATAGCAAGTCCATATTCCCTTCACATGCAAATTACCCTCTTCTATGTATACATATTTAGCCCGGTGTACCTGTCACAAAGTTACTCTGCACTGATAACTAGTTATTGGCACTCTTTCAAATGGTGGAACCAGATCCCGCCTGGTATGATTGCATCAAGTCTCTACACTTGCAATCTTTCTCATTGAAATGAGCAAGAACTTCAGACCCTGTAGGACATTTTATGTAGTTTCCAATTTCTGGAGGAGGTACCAAAACTGAGCCAGTGAGTGCTAACAGATATGTGGAATTTGCTGCCAGTATTCAATTCAATCTTCTATCCTAAAATAGTCTTCTAAAACAAATACATTAATTAAGGCTCCACAAAGGAAGACTGAAAATTGTATTTTCTTTTTCCCATGATCACAGCAGAAGTCAGCACAGACTGTGATGATTGTTACACGTATGAGAGACAACATTGTGCATGGAGTTCTCTAGCATTTCATTTTTTCAAGTGAAAGTGAGGGGATTCTCATTCTTTACAGACTTTGTTTTGAGGGATTACAGCCAAGTCTTCGAAATTTCCTGTGACTAGTCTCCTGGACTTGACTCAGACTGTATCCTTCAGACAGGTATGGTGATCAAATAGTTCCTAGTCCAGTTTCATACTGATGTGAAAACTGTTAGCCATGACTTGGTGCAGCACACTTTGTTCAATAAGGGACATCAGAAAGCCTCGCCGACAGCCTTAGGGTAAATTCCCTGCCAGTTTCCAGAGCTACCTAATGATGTCATTTTGCCGCTTTCACATTGCTCTATTTTTCAAATGCCCACCTGGGGTGCCTTGCTAACGTGTTAGACAGGCTGTTTTTCTTTTCTAATAAAACACTGCATTTGGCAAGATGTCCAGTGGTTTTTGCAAACACCCTTGAGTGAAAGCTGTACTTTTCTGTTGTACATGACATATACAAGGAGACGATTCCTTGTTGCTTCTCTTGGCTTCTCTGGTGACTTCCGTTAGATAATCACATAATAAAAAGGAACACTGCTGCAGTTCTTTAGGAGGCTGGTTATGAAAGTTGACTTTTTGTGTATTCTCAGTGAAGATAAACATTATTTTTTGTAGAGATACATATAGCTGATGGTATACGATATGAGACCGATACTGCTACAAAAATGGGAGGAGACACCCTGAGGAAAAAAAACAAGGGATCTGAATGCATTTTCATTTCTAAGTTTTATATAACTGTTTTAACACTTTTTCATTTCATTCTTTCACATTTAAAATTTTCCCTGTTGTATCCAGAATATACGGAATGGAAATAAGAACAGAGAATTATGGAGTGAACCTAAAATTTTTATGACTATTTTTAGGACAAATCTTTCTTACAGAATACACATATTTAAAAGAAAGTGACTCAGTATTTTCAGAGAATAGCACTACTAAGAATAAACCACAGGCACAAAATTTATTTTCAACTGAGTCTTGCATATTTCGCTTCTCATGTATATTCATATACATGGGTATAATATGGGTATATTATAACATAGAGTGTAATATATATACTCTATGTGGTTCTTCAGATTGCTGAAAAATCACATCTATGGCCTTTTTGTAGGGTTTTAAATGGTTTGCTTTGCCATAAAATCCATCAATAAGGTTTCAAACACAGAGAAGCTAATGAATTTTAAATAACTTTGACAGAGAGCAACTGAGTCACAGCATCTGATCGCACACTGAGAACAATATGTTCTCAGGTTTTGGCTTCTTCAAAGGTCTACTTGGAAAAGTCCCATGGGATAAGGCCCTGGAGGGAAGAAAGGCCCAAGAAAGTCCGTTAATATTCACCTACTCCAAACTCAAGAGCAGTCCAACCCAATGAATATGAAGTCAGGCAAAAACACCAGAAGGCCTATGAAGAAAGACCTCCCAGCCAAGCTCAGACACAAAAAGAAAGCATACAGAGGGTGGAAGCAAGGATGGGTAACCTGGGAGAAACACAGAAACATTGTCTGAGCCTTGATGGGATGCATCCACAGGAGCTGATGGAGCTGGCAGGTGTCATTGCAAGGCTACTATTGATAATCTTTGATCGATCATGGTAACTGGAATAAGTGCCTGAAGACTTGAGGACAACAAATGTCACTCTTATCTTCAAGAAGGACAAGAAGGAGGACCCAGAGAACTACAGGCTGGTGAGCCTCTGCTCAGTCCCTGGGAATCATCATTCTGGGAAGATTAAAATAATGGGTTAGATGATGCTGGTTTGCATCCATCCCTGGCTCCAAGGACTCACATATTTATTAGCACTGGAAAGGAAGAATTGATTTGGACTAGGATAATCAGTAATAGCCTTGGCTTTAGTGACTTTGAAGTAGTGGAATTCAAGATCCTGAGGACGGTGAGGATGGAGCATGGTTCAGTCCAACACCTGGACTTCAGATAAGCAACCCTGAACTTATTCAGAAACTGGTGTGTGAGAGGCAGCTCTGAAGGGCAAAGTAGCTCAGGAAAGCTGACAAATCTTTAAGGCCAGCATCCTGTAAGCACAGGAAAATACTCAGGAAAACAAGTAAGAACTATCAAGAGACCAGCTTGGCTAAGCAGGAAGATCATGCCAGAGCTCCAACGCAAAGAGGCAACACACAGGAGGAGGACACAGGGACAGGTCATAAAGGAGGAATAAAGATATATTTCCTGGGCACACAGGAATGTTGTTATGAAGGCCAAAGCTGAAATTCAGTTAAGATTTGCAAGAACATCACAGGCAACAAGAAGAATCTCCACTGTCAGTAAAAACCTGAAAAATGAAAATGTTGGTCGAGTGCTGGGACAGGGAATCCAGTGGCAGCAAATACAGATAAGGCTAAGGTATTCAGTATCTTTTTTGTCTTAGCCTTTACTAATGAGGTCTCCCAGGCCTCTGTGTCTAGAGGAGCAATGGATGAGGATGGAGTCTACCAGCAGAAGATGAGGATGGAGCCAGAGATTGCTTGGAGAACTTGACCCACACAAGTCCACAGGACTCAACAGGCTGCATCTGAGGGTGTGAGTAAACTTGCAAATGTCCATGCAAGGCTGCTCTCTATCACTTTTGAAAGGACTTTGAGATTGAGGAAGACAAATGTTGCATCCATCGTCAAAAAAATCCAAAAGCGCAATCTAGGGAACTACAGGTTGGTCAGCCTCCCTTAGGTCCCTGGGAAAATCATGGAGCACAGTCTCCAGATTCTCCACTCTTCTGTCCCTTCAGCCTTTGTCTTCCTCCTCTGGTTATTATTCAAGCTGAAAATTTTCCTGATCTTGTTTAGTTACAATTTTCTTAAAGAAACCCCTCACCTGATTAAAAAAGTGAGGTCTTTAAAAGTTATTCCATTAATTTCTATATATCAGGCATCTGCCTGGGGTGCTAGCCATCCAGGATGAAACTGCTAAGCTTTATTCTCTGCCCAGAGGAGAGACAATAGCTGCAGATCAAAAG
This sequence comes from Stercorarius parasiticus, assembly GCA_013396915.1. Classification (NCBI taxonomy): domain Eukaryota; kingdom Metazoa; phylum Chordata; class Aves; order Charadriiformes; family Stercorariidae; genus Stercorarius; species Stercorarius parasiticus. The sequence goes on from VWZL01003226.1 coordinate 91,077, forward strand.
ACAGGGAAAAAAACGATGCTCATCTAATGCCATCTCCCATGGTAAGATTCCTCGGTGCCAGCAGGGACTGAGTATTAATAAACAGAGAGAGGGGTGGACAGTAGGACAGATTACCACCTCTCCTGGTGTTTCTTAAGAAAGACACGTTTTCCTGGTGTCTTTCTTCAATTTTAAAAATACTTTTAACCAACAGGTAATCACTTCATTCAACATGCAATATGAAACTAAGGTGCAAAACATGATGGTGGCACACAGGCAAGTATAATGCTCTTTGCAGGCGAGCCTCCAGCTCGGTCTGCACTGAGTCTGCAGGCTGACTGCCCTCCTGCTGAATGACATCTTCTATTCAAATGTGGGCTGAGCTACTTGTGACAGGTTTTCATAGCCGTGTGGTAGCGCTCACGGCGACTCACTCCCTAACAGGACTCACATACAGCCTTTATTGCATCTCAGGTTTAAATGCATGTTTTCTACCATGTTTCTTTTGCTCTTTTCTAATCGAGAAAGTAGAGTGTAAATCCAGTGTGCTACCTTAAAATGAGCAAAACTAGAGAAGCCATAAAAAGGCTTCAAAAACAAAAGGAATTATTTTTAGAAGACTGCAGAATGCTTTATAAGAACTGCATAGAGCTTCTCTTAGTAAATGTCGTAATAAAGGTTCATTGATTAAAAGAAATTGGCTCTATTGCTCATAATAGCATCTCATTGATTGAAAAGCATTGCCTGTAATGGTTTCCTCCAAAGCAGCATCTGTTATGTATTAACCTTTCAGCCTTCAGAAACATGGGATATGAATTTCTTGCTCAAACTACTGGTCAGATGACCCATCCATGACATTTAATAAATTGCAGCTCTGCACATAGATTCAGGATTTCATAAAAACAGGGAGAAACACGTTATAAAAAAGGCACATTTTTCATGATGCATAGTACAACTGAGTCCTTTATGTTAAAACAACAAAATCAACTCAGCTCAGAGTGTAAACTCTGTTTTATTAAAGCTACTAAACACATTTTAAATTAACCATCCAGGCTTAAATGTTAAACACTAATGTAATGATTAAACTTGAATGAAAGAAAATCTGTCATGACTAGTTTGTTGGGAAATATCATATAAGGACAAGACAGCTTTGATTTTCATCTTTGTACTGGTTAAAATAATATAGTTACCTATTAAACTTACATTAGCCGTAGTGTGTGTACATGGCTATAGGAATACAATTCATATATGACCTTCTCTACTGTACTTTCTTTTATTAATACTTAAAAAAAAACTTCAAAAAGTGCTACAGCTGATTATTAATATCAGAGTTTATAAGAGAAAATTTCTCTTTTAAAAACATAAGGACATTGTTACTATAGAGATTTGACTGTTTTCAATCAATCTCTAAAATATATTTTATGTTAATTTTTCACTCTGTATAGAAGTTATTTGCACATCTTAGATTGAGATCTAAACCAGCTTTACTAGAAATGAAATACTGTGTTAGAGGGAAGCTTTTATTATTAAAAGTCAATTTATTTTCTTATCTAATGAGACAAGGTTCAAAACAATTCACTGCCTATCCTGCTGAACAGTTGTGGTATAAACAATAATTTAACCCTTAAAGATATTTGTATTTATGACTATACAGTCTAAAAATTATACAAAACTATGTAGCATACTAATTATTAAAATAGTTTATTAAAAATGAAGTCTTAAGAGGTTTGTCAGGGGTTCCAATTCAGGAGTTAAGTGGAGTCCTACATTATTAAAGCCACACAGTATACAAACAGGTAGGTTTTAAGTAGTTCACAGATCAGCAGTGTTTGAGTCATGTAATGGGGATATAAGTGGTTCAGGAATAAGAGGGAAAACAAACACTGTGCTGTTAATACGTTTTGTGCCAGTATAATGGCTAATACTGAACAGTATGGACAAGAAGGGAAGGCAGGAAAAGCAAAGAAAAAAATAGGCCAGCTAAAACCAGTGGAGCATAGGAAATTTGAGAATATGAGAAAAAAAGGACTAGAGATGCTAAACAAGGAGATAGGAGGAATAAAAGCAGTGAAGGACTAATGTATCCTCAAGGAGGGTCAGTCAGTGCAACTTCTTGTCAAGTAGATTATCTAAGTGCAGGACAGCATAGGAACGGCTAATATCCAGCGGAGTATCCAAGACTCTAGCTGGGAGCAGCAGGGCGTTGAGCTCTTTTAAAATCCTAAAGTATAAGGTCCAGATAGGCAAAAGTATTTATATTCTTAAAGTGAGATTTAGGCTGCTGAATCTAATAGTACTAACCTGACCCTGGTGCTCAACTATAACCTAATAATAGTTTAGTCGTCTAAACTCATTAGTGCCCACTTTACACATGAAAACTTTGTGAGTGCTCAGGGTCATTCTCTGTACCTAAACTTTTCTCTTGAAATGTCTGAAAAATCTGATCATAAGCTTAGTAAGGACACAGAAATTAGACATTTCTCTTACAAAGTCATCTAAGGATTCAGTCCAGGAGTTGAGCTCAGAGACAGTTATCACAAATCTGAAGATTCAAGTTCCTTAACAAAAGCAATTGCAGTGTTTTTATCTTTTAAAAGACAGCAGAGAAGGAACAGACTTGGAGAAACTGCTGTTGCTTCCCATATTTTATAACTGCCCAGCAAGGATCAACTTATTCTATATCTCCCTTTTTAGGTTCAGGTCCACGTATCTCACCTGTGAGAAGAATATTACCAAAGCCACCAGCCTATAGCATAGCCTGGATATAGATCTAGCATGCACATGAGTCTGTTGTTCCTGTCATACCAGACTTTGTCCCACTATGCAGAATATATTTCAAGGTATCTTGGGCCATAAGAGCACCAGAGGTGTTTGTTTCTCTGCATGCTATTTGTTAGGGTGCTCACCTGTGGAGGTCAAGACTGCGTGGAGTTAGTTTGCTTCAAGTATAATGTAGTCATATTTCACAATGACAGTTTCATTTAAAATGAAGAAACAGTTTTTAGAACACAGAATGGAATTGAAGCTTCCTCCTTTCCCTCATAACCTGTTGTCTGCAGAGATGTGTTTCCACTAATGTTTTCTCCTGGAGGTCATGAGACTTTGAGGATGGCAAGTAGAAGCGGGAGGGAGAGGTGATATGGTCTGGCTAACATAACAATCAAAATTCCATGTGTAATCACTGGTGAGAGGAGGGTGTATTGAAAGTCTGCAAGGAATAATCCAGCTCACCCAATTTACATTTTTAGTCACTACATAGGGAAATCACACGCATCCGCAGAGGAACTCCTAGGAAATAGTAGGTGTCACTTTCCCAACCACCACGCCTTTCACACAAGTAGTTTTGTTCCCTTAGGAAGTAAGAAGCAGTGATATAAGGTTTATGCAGCCCACAGAAATAAAATCCTTATCCAAGAAGTCATGTGGCTAGAGTTTCCATACGTCCTCTTAAAACAGATTCACTGTGTAGCCAGAAGGTAACCAGACTGGAAAAACCTGATTTTTGCCCAGACCTTGATGTATTCAGGTAGAAAAAGGGTGAGACCTTAGAGACCTGGCTCCTGTACTCATACTGATTTTTTTTTAACTACAAATTTGGAGATGTTTTAATGTAGAAAAATTGTATATGTGCCAGAAGATAGAATCTAGAACCACATTTATGACATTTCTAGTGCCATAACCACTAATCCAAAAAGCAAAGTATATTGTATATTCCATTATATCTGAATTTATATATAGAATCATAGAATTGCCTAGGTTGGAAGGGACATTTCAGATCATCAAGCCCAACTATCAACCTAACTCTTGACAAAAACCATCAGTAAACCATATCTCTAAGCACCATGTCTACCCATCTTTTAAATACCTCCAGGGATGGTGCTTCAACTACTTCCCTGGGCAGCCTGTTCCAATGATTAATAACCCTTTCAGTGTAAACATTTTTCCTAATATCCAGTCTAAACCATATTTACGGATAATAAGCTATAATCATAGTCATGCCTGTCCAGTTACTCTCTATCAAGACAAGGGATGAAAAAAACATTCACCATGGTCTAATGGTGAGGATATTTTTTCGTGTGTAAGAGAGTCCTGCCTCATCTCTGAGAAGCTCTACGGAAGCACTTGTCAATAGACTGGTGACTTTGACTTACCAAACCTCAAAAAACTCGATGGATAGGGATTACGCATCCATGCATCCACATGTGATCACTGACCCTTGTTTTGCCACTGTCATTACTGAGAAGAAACTAGATCCATCATCTTTGTGTAATTAGAGTGTAATTAGACACTCACTTCCACAATTTCCATTGGCAAACATAAGTCCCTCAGCCTCTTATACTGGTCTGCAAATATACCCAGCTCCTCACAATATCCTCTTCCTTGAAAAGACAAGATCAGACTCTAGGAATACAGTAAACAATTGCATTTCTCCCTAGAAAAGGGTCCACAGCTGTGATCAATATTTGCTGTCAGGGGATAGACCTTAGAGACTCAGAGATTTATGGGTTATGAGAGCTTGTCCCTGGTTTATTAGAGCTCCTTGTAACAGTAGTCAGCTTTATTACACTTCATACCAGATATCAGCATGGAAAATCTTATATTTTAGCATACATTCAGAACATCCTGTTTTCTACCATTGGCTAATTGCTCTCCGTCACTTAACAAGTTTACCTTATTACTTGTACTATTAAATAGCCCAGAGAGATCACTATTCAGCATGAAAAATACTGTTCTAGCAAGGGAACTGTCATCCAGGTTGACTTCACATTATAAAATTAGGACTGTGAAGCACCTGTTTAAATATTACAACCACTTTGTACACCTTAAGGCAAATCTGTAACAAGCCTTAAGAAGTTTTGGGGAATCAGTTAGTACTAAATTGTCTGTAAACCAAATCTCTGAGTCTGGGATTATTAGGTCAGTGCTGGTTCTAGAAGACTGGCAAAGACGACGCCTAGAGTTTCTGAATGGCCAGCACAGAGAAGTGAAGGAGAGAAAGAACTACAGCACAGGGTGCAGCTACGCAGAAAGCAAGTCCAGGACTTGGTACGTTTGCATCATATGGTTAAGGGAGTTTAGAAATTAATGAAGTGCATAGACCCCCATGGGAATGTAAAACGAATTCCACCAAATTTGTAGGTTGCTTTGGGAAGAAACTTCTCTGCATTGTGGTTTGTTTCCAGCAATGCAGTCCCCAGGCCTCAAGTTAGGAAAAAACATTAAAGACAAACATTTAGACAGCATAATTTTCTTGATTAGGGTAAGCCCCGAATTTTGAGTCACAAGATAAGTATTTTATTGTGAGCTATTAGAACTATGTGAACAAATCAGGTGGTGCCGATACGCACATTTACTATATGAACTTCAGGGGGAAAAATGGAAACTTTGAAAATGTTTTTTTCCTGTAAGTCGGAAAAAAAATAAAATCACTTGCTGAATATAAAACTTGAACATTGCAAGGAAATGTCACAGCTGGGGATTCACAAGGTGGGTGGCACTTGTTTGTATAAGACTGATGAGTAGCTGAATCAGTCATCACGGAACTTTCTCAAGGTCCAAGCAACACCACAAGCTTTAATTTATTGCATTGTTACCATTACGTTCATTCCATCTTTCAGTGCTCTTGCTATGTATGCTCCTTTGTTATGGTTATTGCTAATGAAAATGCATCACACAGAAAACGTCAGTACAACCTTTCAAAAATTGCTCTTTAAAAAAAAATCCACTTCTTCAGGAGAGGAAGAAAAAGGAAGGGAATACCTTTCCCACATGGGAAATATTCATAAATTTTGAAAGTGGAAGGACAACGAAGATCATCTTGTGACCTCCAGCATAATGTGGCCCATAGAACTACAAGCAATAAGTTCTGCACTGATCCCATTACTTCTGCTTTAACTGCAAGTCATCATTAAAAAGAAAAGAAGTCAAATTGAAAACTTCAACTGATGGATTATATACAACATCCCAAGGTAAATTGTTCACATTATTAAATTATTTCATTGTTATATATTTTCACCTCATTTCTAGGCTGAATGTGACATATAGCAGCTTTCAACTTCTGGATCCTTTCATGTTTTTTCCTGCTAGATTAAAAATTAATCTACTATCTGAAATGTCTTCCCTGTGTAGAATAGGATCAAGACAGCTCTTAATCTCTTGGATAAATTAAAGAGATGCAGAGTTTCTTTATTTTATAGCAGTCTTTCCAGACCTTGAGCATTCTTGTAGGTCATTTTCTGAATGCATTCCAATTTGTCAACATCATTTTTGAAGTGTGGATCTCGGAACAGAGTATTGTATTACACTGACAGCTTCATGACTGCACCATAATGGGCTATTGGGAGGCATTCAGATACTATGGCTGTGGATATGAGATACACACTTTTTTAAAAAGTAACAGAACTATTACATTCATGCTGAGAACTAGACCAATGGTTAAGTTGCGTCTAAATTGAAATAGTTGGGAGGCTTAACGAAGACTTGGGTTTGACACTGTTGCTTTAAAATGTGGAATATAAATATCACCTGAAAAAAACTCCATTGGAATCGTTAGATAAGTGCTTTTTAATGTTTTCCTGACAGAGTTTACCAAAGAAAGACGACTTTGGACAAAAGTGCAGTAAATGATCTGGCCCTTGTTTCTCAGTATGGGGTGTAAACAATGAATGATAGAAACAGACTTTCTGAAAAAATTAATATCTGGAAGGAAAACACAACCAGAAATAGTTTTGTTCATATGTATGTGTCTATGTCAAAGGAGAAAAGGGTCAGATACCCAACATATATTTGTTTACCAAAAGGAAACATTCTTTTTCTTTTTTTTCTTCCCCTTTTAATAAAAGCTTACAGACTTTTTTAGCTCACATGCAGTAATAAATCCTTTAAGTAGCCTGAATGGCCCTAATTTTTTTTCTTTCTTTTCTTTTTTTTCTTTCTTTTTTTGGCAACTGCATGTAGCATTTTTAACATCCATAGATCTTCTCAAATTAAGAACTGCTTTTATACTACCTGCACGTTACATCTGTGGATCTGGGGAACTAATCTTCTATTCATTTTCCGTCATACTTGCTTAACCTTTTTATTCAGTCTTTGCAGTTTAGGGGGGGGAAAAAATAGTTTTAGAAAATAGAGAATGAAACACAGTGGGAATAATTTCAATTATCTCTGACAATGCCTAGATCGCAGCTGTTGAAGATAATTATGTATGCATTTTTATATTAGCTAACACTGGCTAAACAAACTCTAAACTTGGAAAGTTTCTTCTGAACTTTTTTGAGTGCTAAAACTAATACAATGTTATATCTTCATAGGGGGCTTTACTATTCTCTTTCATAACTATTAACATTAGATTTAACCACCAATGCAGAAAGCAGGCTTCAGAAATGTGAAGAAAATAAAAATTTTGATTTTCATGCTAAAATAATCTAGTTGCATCTAACCCAGTGTGTCCTCTCCTCTTTAAGTGTGTGTGTGGGGAGGGGGCAGTGGCAGGTTGACACTAGTGGCACATTTTGTCTCTCTTCTTGTTTGGCAATGATACAATTCTTTGTTCTGGCTGCTTTAAGCTTATCAGAAAGAAAATATTTAATATTGTTTGGAATAATAACCTTATTTTTCTTCTTTACAATTAATGCCACCATAGCATTCAGAACTCAAGTGGAACCAGCTTTCCTGGTGGTCTTATTTTGACGATTACACCAGATATCAAGACATAGTGGTCTACAAATGAGACATTAACTAAATGGTAATACATGACACGGGGAATGTCAAACTGAAACTATATGTTCCTCCAACCTTAATATAGCACTGCTGCTTCTGAGGAAGTCAGTGAGAATACTTTCAATGAACAAATTTATGAGTGAATGAATAAATTCCAGATGTAGAATATCAAATTCAGGTCTTGTTTTTCCTGTTGTTAGTTGTAAAATTCTCACTAAGTTCAAAGCTTCACTCACCTTGCTCTGCAAAAGTATCTCAAGCTGGTCTAAGATTTATAGTGTGCATATAATACAAAAATACAATGAAAACATATCATAAATGACACTATCAATTACTTAATTTTGTTTCATATTTCTCTGTATTCTGACACCATATGTTACTTTAAACAGGCTGAAATCGGGTGAATTAAGGTGACAAACAGAAAAGGACTTTGGGACCTCCAGAACTGCCAAACAGGAAAAAAATTGCTTTATTCTGATTTCATTTCAAGAAAATAACATTATTATTTGGCCCTGAAGTATTGCGGCCATAAACTGATAAAATTATCCAGAAAGGCCTTAGAGACATTTGAATATTCCCAGTTTGAACAGCAATATGTTGAGGAATAAATTTACATTTTTAGTAGCTTAGTTCCAGTTTATATAATCCCTAAAGGGCAATGTTGTTCAATATACTTTGTTGAAGCAAAATATGGCTGTTCAGTGTGTTTATTTAACGAGCTAATGCCCATTTGCTTATCTGCCACTTAAAGACACTAATGCTGCATTGAGCTTTGTGTCACTTGTTTATTGTTACCTACAGGGAAAGGAAAGAAATTCTACAGCTTGTTTGAAACCCTTTGCTAGAATGGTAAATTATCTGATCTTCTGCTGAGACCAGGGCCTTGCCATGTCTATACTGCAGCAAACGCTTTCACGTGCCATCAAAGCCTCCTTCACAATCAGTGGCATAGCATGCGCCTTTCACAAACAGCGTTCACAGAGTGATCACAAAGGCTATTCACAGAGTAATCATACGAAACATGCACCGTAAATCCTGATTTACTGCACATGAACGTGTATCTTGGGGCCTCCACGGTGTAGATGCCTTCCCAAACAGGCAGAGTGAGCCAGTACAGTAAGCCTGGCCTGTCCCTGCAGAATGTCATTGGGTATGTTCACATTATTCCCACGTCCTCTTCCTTCTGCAGATGAGAAGTAGCCAAAATGAATGAAAAAGACAAACTTTTCCAGGAATCTAATGTTATTATTTATATGGACTGCCCTAGAGGATTCAAGGAAGACTGAGATATACTCACCCTTTAAAAGCAAGCAAGCAGAGGTAGTCCCTGTCCAGAAGGGTGCCTAATGACATTATAGCAACATGAAGCACATGAGCTAACAGACAGCAGTTGGCTCTGGAGTAATGCCACTGATGACTACCTTAGTAAAATGAGAACATTTATGTGGTAGAATAGTGTTACTTCTGGATGTGATTTACCTTTCCTAATGCACATCCTACAGAAACCTCCATACACACAAGAAATAATAATTTCCTGAAGTTTATAAAATCTTTATAACCTTATAATACAATATTTCTACTGTCAGAGTTTTGTAGAGACTTAAGCTTACTCATGGTTACCAGGAGAATGAATACATTTGAGAATGCATCTACAGAAATCTTTAAGTTAGAGTAAAAGCACGTAGTTTGCTTTGATATGCTCTGTGCTATACTCTGCATGCTTTTAAATTTATATACTTAGTGTCTTCCACCACAGTGAAAAATCTTAGCTAAAAAAAGTGAGAGTAGTAACTTTAGTTTACATCATTTGCCACTTAACTTAAGCAAGCTTGCCAAAATACTGGGAATGACAATTATAAGTCAAATGAGGTCGAAATATTCCCAAAATATTTGATTTCAGAGAAGGGAAGCACGTTTCTCTTTGGCATCTGTGAATACTTAAAACCTCATCTCAACACAGTCACCCTACTCTCAAGTTTGACCTTTTCTTTTGTTTTTGCAGAGAAACAATGTTTCTCATAATTTGTATTCATTCGGTATATTCATTTTGGCATACAGAAAGATGAGTCATCCAGTACTGTCGTCATGAAGTACCTGCTCCCCTCACCTAAAATTTTCTTGGTTGCAACCTATTTATTATGTATACCTACTCTCCCCTCTAACTTACAGAGAAATACAATGCACTTCACTGCAATGATTGTGCAGGACATTTTGCAGTGCATCTTTCTAGCCAACTCCAATCTTCCAAGTCCTTCCTGTCCACCTAGCAGACCTGTCCTTCAGGATCTTTCTTTATGTTTCACAGATGTTGGGTGAAATGAAGCAGACATTACGTGGAGCACATAATGATGGCGACTGTCATACAGCATCACCACTTGTTAGTGAGAGAACCTTCTCTCGGACATCAGCCCAGTGAAAGGCTCAAAAATGCATGGAGGCAGAGAGTAAACTGGACCTTCAAAAATGATTGACAGTCTCACAACTCTACTTGTGCCCTTGCCTGCAAGGCAAAAGTATTTGCTTTCTCATTACAGCAATCAGACAGAAGGGTGAGAGTACTCTGATCACATATAGCTATTTTCAGTGTAGAAATCAGTGTTTCAACCAATTTCCCTAGAATTCTTCCATAGTTGGTGAACATCTAGTCTGCAAAACTAACAGTTCTGGACTCCACTTCTTACTCCAAAGCAGACTTGTTAAATAGGTTACATATTTTGCACCCTAAATCTGGTCATGTCTCATTATGATTTTGAGGAGCGCACAAAGATATTAGCCAGGACATTGATTTCTACAAGTAGACCTCAAGGTCTACTTCAGTTACCTTAGTCACCTTCATTTGCCTAGAAATAGGTAGAAATAGGCACCTAGTGCCTATTGATGCTAAGGGTAAGGTTCTATGTCATAACATTCAGCCCCATATGGGTATCTTCCAAGTGGAGAACTGAGGTTCACATGACACTATGTGTCTCTGCTTAAGCAACTGGAACATCCTCCTAGTGTTATTAAAAGTTTATTCCTCAAGTGATGGAAGATATAGCCTCTGCGTATCTTTTTAAATAACCCGCCATCATAATGATCACAGTGATCAATCACTTCTTGAAGTACCGTGGGAAAACACATTCCTGTGTTGATAAAGTCTTTGGACTTTTGTGAAATCAAGAAATAGATGCACATCCAATCAACAGCCCCCATATGAAAATTTAATTTCTACAGATATAGGAAAGACAGCACCATCTTCTTCAATGCATCACAAATTATAGTATCAGTATTTCTAGTACTTGATCTAATAGCAAACATGGTAACAAAGCAACCAATAAATATTAATACAAATGTCTAGGTGTTGTTCCAATATGCTTCTTGTCAGTATTTGATTATTAAAAGTGGGACCAAACCCCACAAAGACAATGGCCTTTTATGTGCTGAATTTCTGCCATTTTTAAAGGTCAGCCCAGACCTCACTCATGCTAACAAGTGAGTATGGTACACAGTGCAAGAAGGTCACATTTTAGGAAGACAATTCTTTCCTTCTCCATTTGACATACTTCCATAATTCAACTGGATTAATCAACTTCCATATATGTAATATGGAAGAAAAACAGGATATTTTACCCATTGTCTACTCATACAGATTGACACCACTGTCACTGCCAATCTGTGCCCTGTTTAGCTGCATAAAATACAAAGTTTCCCAAGTGGGAGATAAAAAAGTCGTTAAGTACCTCAGCCTTTTCCTCATCCTTTGTTACTATGTTTCTCCCCGCATCCAATAAAGGATGGAGATTGTCCTCTGCCCTCCTTTTGTTGCTAATGTATTTGTAGAAACTTTTCTATTGTCATTTATGGCAATAGCCAGATCAAGTTCTGGTTGGGCTTTGGTCCTTCTAATTTTCTCCCTGCATAACCTCATGACATCCTTGTAGTCCTCCTGAGTTTCCTGCCCCTTCTAAACTAATTTTTTTTCCTGAAGTCCAGCCAAAGGTCTCTGTTCAGCCAGGCCGGTATTATTCACCGCTGGCTTGTCTTTCGGCACATGGGGACAGTCTGCTCCTGTGCCTTTTAGATTTCCTTCTTGAAGAACTTCCAGCCTTCCTGGGTTCCTCTGTCCTTCAGGACTTCCTCCCAAGGGACTCTGTCAACCAGTCTCCTAAACAGGCCAAAGTCTGTCCTCCAGAAGACCAAGCAGGCAGTTCTACTAACTCCCTACAATAGCAGTCTGTTAGTTGTCAGATATTTTCACTTTGCAGGACCTTCTTATGGCACAGCCTTTTGAGGGAGGGTATAGGAAAAGGATGAGATTGGCAGATTATGTGTTTCTTCATGTGTGCAGGTATGTTCCCAACACTCTTGCCCTGGCCTTATAAAACACCATGTAGGGCACAATCTCCTTTATATTTTGAGTATACTGTATGGTACAGACTGTGCTGCCAGTGGATACTTGGAAAGGACTATAGGAGTTTGTGATTTTTTTTTACTCTCAGTTGCAGAATCCCTGGGATGACAGTTTATTGTTTGTGATAGGCTACACAAAATATATTACAAGAAAGAACATAATGACAGCTGAATTTGAAAAAAAAGGGGCATGTGGATGTACCAATTATAAAAGAATCCACCTTAAGACTGCATTACAGTGGTAGTAAGAGCTTTCAGTTCAATAACATTAAATCAATGCAATTAGACAGAACAAACTGGATCAATGTAACATCTTGGTGAAGACATGGCCTTATTGTTCATTGCTAGGAAAAAAAAAAAAGAGAAAAAAAGAATCCTTTTGAAAGAACTCTTCATGTAACCATTGAGAAAAGGAAAAATACATAATTGGATAAAAAATTCATGCCTTTTGTTCTTTACCTAAAAGGTTAGTAATAATTGGTGCGGCAATCATGTAAATGCTCTCAGAACTTGCCGTATGTTAGTGACAGTAATGCTAGTTTTATTCAGACACATTTGGCATCAGAATAAATACAGGAGAAAATATAGGATATTTTTTCAACTAATAATTGTACATAGTTTCATCGCCCTCCTCTTCTCCTCCCTATTAAAAGCATTTTAAAACTTCTTTCAAATTCAGATTCTGTCTGCCATCTTAATACTATATGCAGTCTTTTTCATGAATCATTTGAAAAATACAAAGTCTAATTTTTTGTACTTGGACTAACATGTTTTAAAAAAATGCAGTAGTTGTTACAAAAATGGTATTACTCAGGCAGCTTTAACCTTTGAAGACTTCACATAGCACATGGTTGTTCTTGCCTACATGACACGAAATTTCTCCTCAAAGCAATTGTTCTCTTCGGAAGTGACCCTGGATACAGATTCCTTAAAGTTTTAGACACATAAGTGTAGGTAAAAGCATCTATTTTCCAACAGGATTCTGTGCGGAAAACAGACTGTTAGAGAAAAATATCTCCTGAGCAGTATGTATGCATGTATTCACATCCTGCATCTCTCCAGACAGATAAAAAGTTGGATTGCCACCTATGCTTTTTATAAACAGAATAGAGCTTCTAGTGACTTTTTTTCCTAAGAAACCTGGAAATATGGTGCCAGCTGTTGCCTTTTGTATTTGCCTCTTGACTGAGCTTAGGCTAAAAGCAATTCCAAGTTTAATTTGTTCCATAACCAAGTTTCACGAGTCCATTTTTCTACATCTAGCACCACTGTAACTAGACTAAACCTGTCATCTCTGTTTTACAGGCAGGTTGAGCTCTTCATGGGTACAAAACCTGTTTTCATTAAAGTGGCTAAAAAGTGTGCCCTCTCATGGGATATGTTGTGATAATATGATAGTAGCATCAGGACAGAAGGGATAGAAAGAAACAAATAGGCTTGACACGGTATACCCCTCCTGTCCAGTCTAGGTAAAGATATGAGTCCACACTATCATAGATTAAGGATTTTTACTCAGGCATTCGCTGCGCATGGGTTTGGACCTATATAATGTCTAGCGAGAAGCCACAGATAAGCTTGTAGAACAGAAGAGTAATGGGAAGAAATTAATTGCTGCTCTTTGTTCCCAAACTGTTGGCTGTAAAGATGAATCAAGTCTTTTTGGACAAAAGAGGACAAAGGGAGCAAAAAGAAGAGAGATAATGAACAAAAATTGCAGCAAGGGAAATTCCAATCAGATATAACAAAAAAAGTAATGTAATGCAGATGGTTAAGCACTGAAACAGGTTGGCCTCTCCAAACTAGAAGACTTTCATAACCTCATTGGACACATGCCTGGGCAACTTAATCTAACATCGAAGCTAGTCCTGCTTTGGACTGGGGACTCCAGAGTTCCTGTTCAGCCTTTCCCATGATGTCATACACATTCATCCAGCTCTGAAAGAAGGCACAGATACAGTCTACCTATAGGAGAAGATTACAACATCTACAACAGTAGATGTAGCACTCTGCTTCCCACTGCTTCTAAACACTATGGCATACAGAACACACCACAGGCCAGTTTCCCACAGGACTGAAAGGTTTATAATTCTTTATGACCACTGCTTGATATAACTGTCATCCCTTGTGACATGACAGAAAAAAGTCTGTGCATTGTGCATCTTTTGTATAAAAATTTGTGTGCATCAAGACTTTTGTACATCTTCTAGTGAGAAGGAATTTTAGAGAATGCCATTCATCATTCCTCTAAATTTAAATTACAAGGTGACATAATACTGCTGTTTAGGCATATAATGTTCTTGAATAAGCTTGCAGCACATTTGAGCATGTTTAGAAAGGTAGTTGATGACATTCAGCACAGGATAAAACAGATTATGAATTCTGTGCAAGAACAGTTGTTATACTGGCTTGCTCCCAATGCTATTTAAAAACTATTATTTAGCTGTTGGCTCCAACTTCTGTGTTTTGTTGGCCTTTTTTTGCCTGCACTCTTTTGAGAATATTTTAAAAGAACTTTTGCTACAGAGGCTGGTGGTGTTTTAGAAATGCTTCAAAAAGACCATTGCATCCACTGATGAAAGTATTGCTGTATGGTGATACTATGCAGTACTGTTGAAGGGAATATATTGAGAGTGTAAAGATGAACAATCTTCTGAATTTTGCAGTTCAAATAAAACTACAGATTTTCTTTAAAGATGTCGATATCCTTCCTATAAGATTCCCAGGATTCTTAAAGCTGTGGTTTTATTTGTAACTGCATAGAGTTACAATGAAATATGTGATTCCTACGGATCTAATAAAAGCTGTCAAAATCTAGTAAAACAAAATCATCTAATTTGACTCTAAAAGTCATACACCATAAATGAGTGGCCTGCAGTACTATGCTGGATACAGTAGGTTAGTTATATATCCCTGATTTATAGCAGTTGATGTTCTGGGAGTGTCCTCACATTCTTCTTCCTTTTATTTTTGTTGACCCCTGAAGATAAACTTGTAAAAAGAAAAACGTATTGTTTGGTCTTTTTTTACTCTCTTACAAGAAGGGTAAGAATTCCTAAATGACCTAAGCAAAACACATGTAGCTATAAATTTTTGATTTTCACTTACTCTTCAGCCAGAGTTCATGTAACTAAAAAGTGTTTTGCAACCGGGTGGATTTCAGAAAACTAGATCATTTGTTTGATCAAATTAACTTAAATGAAAGTACAAATACCTGGAAACTGTAAAATCTCAGATGCAGTTTTAAAGTTAATGGAAACTTCTTTTTCATTTTCAAATATTATCCTATGGAAAGGAGACAAGGTTTCCCTGTCAAGTGTTCATGTGTGTTTGTATTAGTACCAAAGGGTTACTTCCACCTAGAAGTGAGTATTCTAACCTCTCCTCACAGTGAGTTTAAATTGCATGACAAAATGCAGTCTGAGCCCTTCAAAACCACTGGGCTCATTTACAAGATATACATCTGAAGTTCGTTTTGAACTGTTTTTTTCTGTATCATGGCACTCTAATATCTACTCTACAAACTACAAGCCTAATGCCTTGTGAAAACTGTACTTTTAATTGGTTTCAATTAGGTGACACTTTTGTCTATAGTAGTACAGTTTTTAAAAAAACCATATGTGCCTTCTTTGCTTAGAAAAGAAAAGACACATCCCTGTTATTGAATCCCAGTCTCAAATGTTATCTATTGACTTGTTTTAGTTTCTGTTAAAACAGAACATCACCACCTTGAGATGCATGTGTGCCATTAGACTGCTATTACTGATGTCTAAGTACCTTAGTCAGATCAAGCTGACAAATAAAGATAGCCACCCCAAAAAAAATCATCGTCTCAAAGTGAATCCCCAAACTGACATCATGATAGATGCGGACTGGCTGCAGACAGGTGGAGGCAAGATTTTGTAACTGGTAGAACCTGTCAAAAATAGAACTGAAATCAGAATAACAAAGGTTCTGCATTCTTGTGGTAGTCCGCAAATGAAGTGAAACATCATTTCATCCCCGCTGAAGGCTGGTCAGTGGTTGCTCTTCAAAACCACAGTGATGCCATTGCTTCTCAGGATTTCAGTGGCCCAGAGCGTAGAGGTCTGTGTTATGCAGCCAAAGCTTCCAGGCATGCTGATATCAAGTAAAAGAGCCAGTGTATTTCCATTTCACAGTTTCATGTAATTTCAGTTTTCATTTTTATAGGATGTGTTGAAAATGCGCAATCAAAATTTTGATGGCTTGACTTTTAAAGTACAGTTGATTTGTACAACAGTTTATTGTATTATACATAATACCATAAACTTACAATGATTGCATTATGCTTAATATAATAATTCTGTCATGATATTGTAATAAGAATATGGTTATATATTGATGTGAAATATAATAACCACAAGTATTTTCAGGGTTCAGTAGGAGTCATAGAGTGGTTGGATATGCAAGTTGTCTATAAAGTACTCATGCACTTACAGATATTTATGTGTGAAAAGGTTCTTAAGTCTTTCTCAGCTTTTTTCGCATTCAGCATATTTATCTGTTGCTACATTGCAAGGATTTATGGCTGTAGTTAAGACCCTTAATTTGTAGTTTGTTTACTTCTTGTGCCTAGTTCTACTAAGCTATTAACAAGTGCACATTTATGCAAAATTAAATGATTTGACACTTTAATATTAATAAAATAAACAGATAATTGCAAAGATTATAAAAAAATCTGAGATTAATATATTCTGTCTCCTCTCAACTGGCTGCGCTGTAAAATATATTCTGTCCTTACACTAAGAGCTAAATTAATTAGGTAAACTGATAGACAAAAAAATATTCAGTTCTTACATTCTTAAGACTTTTATTTAAATCTTATGCTGAACATATGGACATAATGTACAAATACATGGCGTTTATTAAAGCTGGGAGAATTTGATCACATCTGCTTTGGTAAACATGTAGGGCTAGAGACCTTAATGACTGCCTAACAGTAGAAAGACATTATACGAATTTAAGAACCAGGATGATTTACTTGAGATGAAGTTCTAACCTCCATTTGCCTTACCCTTTATTTTCACCTTAAATTGCACTATTCTTGCAAAGAAATAAATTCACGTCCACCCAAAATCAAGCTTAAAAATTGAACTGAAATTCTCCAAATGAATTAACGGTTTCCCTTAAATATAACAGAAGGATTTATCCCTGTTGCATGATGAAAGTCATAATCTCACCAACCCCACCAATGTCAAAAGCATTGGTACAAAATCTGATTTAAAGAATTCAAGTATTTCTAAGACACCCCCCCTTTATTCCAGGATTTGAGTTAAGTCTTCACAATTTTCCCCTCAGTTGACCAGTCTAGAAAATCAGTGATAAAGTTCGCAAGCAGAAGCAGTTCTGTGGCTGTTAATATTTTGATTAAAATGAAATATAATTTGAAAGTCATTTGAACAGTTCATCAATCATGACAGTTTGGAAATGTACTACTACAGTGTATTTAAGGATGAATGTGAGTATTTTTGAAACCTTATTGTTCTTTCCTGTGGCCAGGTCTTGACCTGATAAAAGAGGTCTCAAATGTTTTAAAAACTATCTTCATAGCTCACATTGTGTACCTATAAAATAGGTTGCTTAGCTGGACAAGTGGACAGGTTTGATGTGTTGCCTTGGTAATGAGTGATTGGAGAAAGCTGACAACACTGAAGTATTTCATTTAAACCACCCTTCTTTACCCATCCCTGGAAATGAACGAAATTCCCTTAATGAAAATTTTGCATGTAAGAATGTAAGATAGAAGCAACAAGCACGTTTGTTTAAAGCAATAAGTATATCTGGCAGTGATACTCAATGGACCACTATGGTCTTGATTTTGCAGAGTGGGAAGTCTGGATGTTTTCTTTCATTCTTTCTGCCAGCTTCTGCTACAACAATATCCCTACTACACACATTGATACCAGCTCCACCATTCCAACCAACTGCATTCCCACCTTCAGAACATGAAGAAACAATAACAAAAACCTGAAGGAAAATGACAAAAATATCACATTATTCTGTGTTTACCTGACTGTACACTATTCTCCGCAGATCATCATAGAGAAAAAAGAGAAACAAATGTATTCCATGTTGTCAAAGTATTGCTATTTGTTTAACAATCATTATTTGTTTTAACTGTTAAAAGCCCATGCAGCAGTACCAATTTTTTTGTGTGTGTGTGTGAAAAATAATCATAAACTATGGTTTAAATAAATGTATGTAATAGTCCAATAAGGAAAGGCTAATATTTACCTATCTGGAATAAAATATATTTTTTAAAGTCTTTTCAGGTCTAACATGCAGCAGGTAGACTGTAACCATAGCAATCAGCTGTATTGATGAAGAACCCAGCTAGGCTAAGCAAAAAAGGAATTGCAGTGCAAGGAAAGATCTGATTAGTGTAGTTGTGCGTGCTACTGACAACATGAATTGTTGAGTGGAACTGGTCAAACAGTGAAAAATATTTTGGCAAATGTTAGCTAAAAATTAAAAATGACTTGAATTAGCCTGTCTTTACATTTTCTACAGAGCTTCGAGATTCACTTGAATTTCTTGCTGAGATGGATCTTTTTATCTGCACATCAACCTACGTAGCAAAAGTAAGTATTCTAACCATTTGTACAGAAAACAATATCAGCTATATGGGGAGATAATCTGCTGATCATATCACAGAAAAAGGATCTTCCAAGGATGCTAGGAGCTAAACACATCAAAGACCCAATCACATCTTCAGCAGCTGGCTCACGTATGACCTGGAAGTAACAAGATTGTATTCCCCTCTGAGGCTACGAAACATCAAGCAAAACTGAACAAGGAAATAAAAAATTGACAGATACTATAATTCTGATCAGTCCCAATTAAGTTTGGAATAAAAACATCCAACTTGCAGCCCCATGAAAGGGAAACTAAAACAATTTAGGGTGCCAGCAGTACATAGACATTACCAATTTCATTCTTGTTGTCCCAGTATTAAAAAAAGAGCAGTTGAGAAACTGCTCTGTTGTTTTGTCAGTTGAAAATTTCCGAACTGAAGCGAGATCTTCTGGAAACTGCACCTTCCCAGTTGGAGGTTCCTTTGTGTTGTTCTAGTACAGAAAAGATCAAACCCATCTGCAATCACTTTGTTGACAATTTGTGGCAAGGATAAAGTCTATCAGGCAGCATCCATCCTTCATTCCAGCAGCTGAAGCATCTAATAAAAAAACCCCAGACCCACTATTTACTTTCACAAGTAATTAACACTCTCATTATTTTTTATAGCAGTTCTGAAGAATCCTGATTTTAAGCATTACATTAGATACATTACACTACATTAGGTAGAAATAAATGCAAAAAGATCCTAACTTAAGCTCTCAGTATGAATATATTTTAAAGGTCAGATGAAGTGACACAAGGCTACTGGGAGTTACCATCGCAGACAGTGATTACAGTACATCAGCTGTCTGGCTGTTATCCAGTAGTAATGGTTTACTGGGAAGGACTGGATGACAGAATGTGTAAGACTCAACAGCATCTGGAAAAGGAACAGGACCTACAGGCAACTTCTCTTCCTTCCTTCAAGACATTTTAAATACTTCTTATTAGTGACAGATTAAAACACTACTCTTGGCTTTCAGCAGGGAAGAATTTCCTCAGGGGCCGTGAACTGAGCCTGGCAGAATGAGAAGAAGCATGGAGAGAGCAAGACCCACTTTGACACCAAGCCTGTAACAGAACTGACATTATAGACTCTCAGCTGTACCACGTCCTACAAATATTATGATACAGTGCATCTACCACATGTCGGGTATTGCAGAGCACAGCCCAAATGCCAAATTTCCTGCATCTTACTGAATGTTTGTGTGTATATACACACACATGCATGTGCACGTGCAAACACACACACACACACACATTATGTGCTTGTTCTTTAAATGAAGGTTAGAAGGCACAATTTCTGTATTGCAGTTAAAAGTTTAGGTGATCACATTAACATTTTAGCGTGAATAAGATGGGAAACAGATGATTGGAAATTCAAGAGTCACACCTTCTGAAATCTTAGTGAAATTTAATTTAAAAATTAACTTGCAAATTTATGTAATGCTCTTAAGTTGTATATTCGAAGTTACATCCAAAAAAAAAGAGAAAAAAAAAAGACACAGACAAATTCTGATTACATATTTCTTAGTCAAGCACAGAAGTCATGAGGGTGTGCTCTTGGGTCTGGAAAGGAAGAAGGAAGAATTACAGGATTTACTTCTACATATTTCATTCTCAGCTGCAATTATGCTATAGGTATATGCTGTAGCATTACATTTTGGTAAAACTACTGGTAACAGTGTTAGGAACGGTAGCCTGGACATAGCCTACCTTGTGAGGCATGAAGGCTAGAAGGCGTTCCCTAGATTCATTTATTCTTATGCGCTGGTCACTGGATAGAAAAGATTGTTTTCCAACAAACTTCAAAAATGATTTAGTAAGTACACTAAAGACTTGAACACAACTGAACAATAATGAATTAACTCCAGACAAGCTTAGTTCACAGGGTGTTTTTATTCTGTTACGGGAAGAAGCTACATGTTAATTTTAGCACGTACGACTTCCTATGAACTTACAATTTAAAATATCATCAAGAAAAAAGTTTTGACAGTTTATTTCATGATCTGTTGACTCTACAATGGTAAAGCCATATTTGGTTCAAATTCAGCTACCTGTATTTTCTTTCTTTTATCTGTGGCTCATAAATCAGGAATCAATCTATGTATAGATTTCAGAATCCCAAATCTATGGGATCCACAATATAGAAAAATTAACAAAGATAATCTACAATGAAAATCTTGACTCACTAAAAGCAATCACAAAACAAGCAAGGTTTTCACACTCTACAGACATAGATTAAAAACCCAGTAGACACCACAATGATTCCAGTTTGAAATTTTGTGTGTCAGGTTACACATTTCTCCAAAATACTTCTTGATTTAAGTAAAGTACATCCTTGAGAGAAATATCCTGTTTCTATTGCCGCTGACATGAAGCCCACCAAAATTCTTCCTAAGTTGTTCATGTGATTAACTATGTTCACTAAAAACCGCATTACCATTCCTGTCTTCATCTATCAAACTTCATTCTGTGACTTATTTTGTCTTTGCACAGTAGATTGAAGAGCCCTCCATTACCAAATTTCTTCTCCTGCGTAGGGAGCATGCCCTTTAACCTTCTCTTTGGTAAGATAAACAGCCTTCATTCTTTTAGAATAGAGACATACTGTACAGTCCTTTAATCACAGCTCTTCTCTGAGCCCTCTTCAGTTTATTAACATCCTTCTTGAATTATGAATAGAGCTGTGGGAAAAGGATCCTTTTGTTCTCAGAAATTCACCACACCTCTCTTTTTCTGCTTAGTCTATTGGCTGACTGGAGGTGAATTTAAAATACCTAAATTGCCCTCTTTCCTTGTGTTAGGTGAATATCCTGTACATGACAATTATTTCAGTTAGCTTTGATTTTTAAACCTAAGAAGTGTACAAAATTCCCCTTACAAGAGCAACAAAGATAGACTTCATGTTTGTACTCATACTTGGGATTCTTTCATTTATGTGCACTTAAGCCCATTTGACAGTGAGGTCTTATGATGAGCCCTGGGTTGTTCTCGCTTCCAGAGCTGTTCCTCCTAAGGAGCCAACACTTTGAGCTCTGCTTGACAATCCTTCACCTACAAAGCAGAAAGATTTCTTCATCCTGAACATTTGGACCCACTCACATGTCAAGCAACAGGACTTACCAGGAATGAAAGTGCATGTAATATGTGATGTAAGTCTGCACACGCATGCAGATACGTACGTTTATGCATACAAGTTCATAATGACACATCCACACTGTGCCAATTCAGTGCGGAGAAAAAATTTTCAAATTTTAACCAGGGAAGGCAATTTCCACATGGAGGAGTTAAATATAACCTAAAAAGCAGATCCAGTCTTGCTTGATTGTCAATGAAAATGATAGATTTAGTCAAAGGCTCATAAAATTCCTTTTTATTTAGTCTTTCAAATATTTTCTGCCCCTGCTGCATTGTCAAGCACACATAATTATTTGATGTAGTTTTTATCAACATACTGAATATAATTCTGATTTCCAGATATGATGGATAGACAGCAGCAGAAATGATCAAAACTGAATTCCCCACTTGATTTTCCCATGATGGAAAGTAAGAAAAAGAAACTGAGAATTTTCCTTGGGGGAAAAGAGGTATTTTGCAATAGTTTGCCTATGCTTCATCAAAACACCTTCTTCTGTGTTCAGCTTTTCAACAGCTAAAGACAAAATTTTATGAAGCAGAGCTTCAGGCGTGCTTCTCTTTCTTGCATATTTTCTGCCCTTTATGAATCCCAGTCTAATACCTGTTTACCTATTCAATGTACTAGGACCTTGGAAACATAGATCGGCTTTCTTTACTCTATTCCAGAAGCTGAACTGCTAAATTGGAAATGTTGCAGTGCTCAGCATTGCAATGGCTATGCTACTTTGCTGAATATCGGCCTGTATAAAGCCAATGTATCTCGTCCAACTGTCAAGACAGACAGCAAAAGCAAAGAAAACCCTGTGCTCAAGAAATTAAAAGTACTAAATAGTAAGTCTTTCAAACACAGCAAGCATAGTACTTGTATACCCTCCAGGGTTTCCTTTCTCTTGGGCATTACCAACAGCTGCAGGTTTTAAGGGCTAGTTGTCATCTAATCTACAAACAGTCTGCACTGCTTAATGCCCCGATTCTTTGCCTTCCACATGACAGCACTTGACTACCTTCGAATCCTTGCACAGAGTGTATTCCTCTTCGTGATATGTATTTTTAAAATGGCTTTAGCAAATGGAGCTGTGTAATTTGCCTCATGGGTTCCTACATAGCCATGCAAATATCTTGGCTCAATCAAGCATTTCTTCAGATAATCACCCAGATGTGAACCTCTGGTAAAGCTGTAAAAGCCTGGAAAAAAAGTTTCTACTGGGTAACTTGTTGTTAAAAAAGAAATAGCTACAAATCTCAATTAAATTTGATGTGTAACTTAAAAGTAAGAAACAGACGAGGACAGCCAGGAATGAATTATTTAACAAATAATCTTTAATCAAGTCAGAAAGTGTCCAAAGCTACCAGATTTCATGCTTCTCATCATTAATATGAGTGTTTGAATGCATCAGGGTTAGGAAAGGTTTTGTTACAGTTGTAATGAGACAATTTGGAAGAAGTAGACCTTATCCACCTTAAAATACTCAAAGGACATCATTTTAGATGTGTAATGAACTTTTGATTGGCCATTTGATATTACTGTCAGGGTTTGAAAATGTATCAAATCATTCCCATAAACAATCTGAATATAAGACAGGAGGATGATAGTTATAGAAATGCTTTGAACTGTCTGGTGTGAATGGATTTCATAATTATAAAATGGTCATAGCCACCTACTCAAGAACAGAAGAGATCTTTCTTATTTCTCTTTTCCCAGGCACAAACACATATATAGTCATTTCCCCTAGCCTCAGTTAAAGAAAGAAATCTATGAACTATGCTGAGTTAAACGTTAGAACCAGAGTTTTAGAATGTACCATTAAATATTCGCTTTTCTTTGTTCATGTTTATAAAGTATAAATTCCTGTCCTGATGTAATTCCCATACACGTTAATCAGCACACTGTCATTTACGCTCATCTCTCAATGTTCCAATCACCTGCTTTTCTATCTTTTTTCTTCTCTGTCCTTCTCAACTTTTTTTAAATAAGCTCTCTTGCATCATCTTTGCCAGATGCTGGTCAAAAAGACTTTTATGCAGATACGTTAGTAAAAACGTGGATTGTGCATTTGGCATGGATGCTATTATGCTACTGTTCAGTTCACTCAGTAATAGCTGGAAGTTCCAAAGGATGCAATAAAACCAAGAGAGGAAGCCGTAAGTCTATAGCAAAAGCTGCCTTGTACATAGTCTTTTTTAATTTCTAACCTCTTCTATTCTACTTTTAGTATTCAATATTTATCCCAGAAAATTCTGAATTGAATATTAAAAATATTTTTCCAGAAATCTAGTAACTCATGATTTACTTTTAAAGGTTAGAAATAATGTAGTCTTGGGTAAAATTTTGGAATTCTGTACACGTTTTTGTTTCTTGCCTACGCTGCTTTTTACTGCCTAGTTACCACTGTCTCAGGTGGTCAGTTAGGCTCTCTGTTGGATGCCTTGTGACAAATAGTAGTGAAATCCATTTCTTTCTTTATTCTTTTCTGTATTCTTTCTTTATTTTTTCTCTTCATTTAGTCTGCATGACAAATTTCCTAATTATTTTACCATGATTATTATATTAAGAGAGTAAACACATACTGATTAACACAACGTAATATTTTAACAGTATTATAAAATAACAAATAATAGCAGAGAATGATAAATAAAGCAGTTGTAAAAGCAGTGTTCAAAAAAGTGACAAAATTTAGTGGTCAATTTGTTTACATCAAATGTTAATACTACTGACCTGTGGTTTAAGAAAAAAATCTGTAAATGCCTTTAAGGAAAATGCGATACTAAATGCTGCCGTTTCCTTTTGGAAGTGCACATTTTTCTATTGTTGTTTTGTGAACTTTGTGCTTCTAAGTGTATGTTTTATATAGCTTTTGCCTTGGAACTCCCTTGTTTCAATCCCCTAAAACTGTCAAGTGTGACTCCACCTGCTTTATTGTTCCCATAAATTCATATGAAACTAGTAGCTAAATCCAATTCGTGTCATTCTGTCTCTCTTTGTAGCCTGTTCTAAATCTCCCAGCATGTTTCACAAAAGTAGAATCCTATTAATGCCAAATAACTACCACTGTATTTTATTCCACGGTTATTACAGTCCTGCTACTGTCACAGCTCCTAAAGAGTCTTCTCTCTCCATGAATCTATGATGACCAAAACCTGTAAACTCATTACTAGCATTCTGTTCTTTTTATTTTCACCTTTTTTACCTTTTTCCTGTATTATTTTTTTACAAGCATAGGTGTTAAAAGTTTAGGCTCATTACTTTATCAAGAAATTTGCCAACCTGTAAAGTGCTACTAGTTAACACGAAAAACCTGTTAACTTTAGTTAAGGTAACAGATAAGCTCACCCCACGAAACTTACATTCTTATCCTTAGCTTTACTAAAGTTCTTTGCTTTCAAAGCATTGCATAGGTCCAGTTTTAATTTAAAAATTAAGGATAATAACTTCTTTTTCTGTATTGATTTCTGAGCAAGTGAGGGAATTAAAATATTAAAAATTGGCAAATGTTATGAATTTCAATGGAAGTCCTAAAATCTGGATTAAAACCCACGAAGTGCTGTTATAATCAGGGTAACATCCATGAAGTATTGAAATATCATCAGCCATGTATCATTGAATGAATGGAAGATCATAGTTCTTTCACTTAAAAAAATATATAGAGAAAAAAATAAAATTGAAAAAAGCTTCTGAATCAGGTTTCAGTCTAAAACTGAATCTCTCTTAATGGAAATCTGTAAATGTCTCGGAACCCCATCTCCACCCGGTATCCATAATGACTTCTGTAATGTATATATAGTCAGAAATAGACAAAGAGTGTAATATGCTAATCTAAACTATATTCTAGAAGCTCCGAAACAAAACCAGTTTTTTTCTTTTTCTTTTTTTTTTTTTTATTAATAAGGATCTTAATGGCTGCAACACTCCACCCTCTGCACTCCTGCCTCATGAATAAGTTCTCTCTTCATTAACATAGTATGTATAACGAGGCTCTGAATACTGAAATCCTTAAAATGTAAAAAAGTGCATTTGAAATAAGATACATGATAACTTTTCCAGGAACTAAGAATGAATGAAGCATGTCTTAGGCTCAGGAATGGTTGAGAGGAGAACTTAGGAGCTGCCAGAAACAATCGCCTTTACAAAGTCTGAAGGAATCCTTTGCCTAAAGGGTGTGTTTATGCAATACATTATGGGTAAGGAAGATCTCCTTCCACCCATATTCCAAAGATAGTGTTGTGATTTATTAAATTTAGTGGTGTGCCAAATACTAGCATGTGTTTTTGGGAAAGCCTGGAATAACGAGTGATATGAGTGAGCTCATATCCCAGGGCAATGCTGTGCCCTGACAAAGCTGAGCTGGTTCTCTGGTATCTGAAAGGGGAAAATCAAGAAGCAGCAGGGATGGGAACTTGCCTCTTTTAGGCAGTTCGGTTAAATTCTATGAGAGGAATGTGCCCTGTTTGCCTAAATATGTTTCAGAAACTATATGAAATTACTAGGTGACTCAAAGCGGGATCATTTAAAAAAATCTAGGAACTGCAAAACAACCTTTAAGATGTGAATCAAAAGAAGTTCATTATATTTTGTGTAATGAAGTGAACATTTACAGCAAATTTGACTATTACATATGTATGTTTAGTAAAAAATTCCTGGAAGTGAAGAAACATTACAACATCTTTCCAGCCAGGTGATGCAGTCGTATTGCTCAGAGGCTTTGAAAGAGCTTTAATTTAGGCTGAATGATCATGTGTTTCTATTACATTCTAAATATATTGAAAGAAAGTGGCTTAATTCAGCTTTAAGCAGTAAAGATGGACTGCAATGCACAGAGCACATTTTTTGAACTTGTGACAAGATCAAACCCACATTTTCTGGGAAGCTCTTAGGCAACGATATTTGGAATAATAATTCCTATTAAGGCATTTAAATAGCATTGACATTAAATCTTCCAAAAACTTTCAAAAATCACTAAAGAAGGACCTCTTAGAATTATTCAGCTCCAGAAAGTTTGCCCTGGAAATGTTAATTTGCTTTGTCTGAAAAAGGTGGCAAGCTGACATAGAATTTCGAGACTGGAAGGGGCTGTTATAATTATACAGCTGGGTTTTGATAAAAACGATTGACCAATCATCTTAATTTTAATACTTGTTCAGCAAAATATTGCTCTCCTTCAGTATTCGATTCTGGCTTTAGGTTTTTTTGAGGAATAAATATCTGCCACCTTGCCATATAAATTTTTACAGTGGTTAATTATTTTATCTTTTGCAGCATGCTTAGGAAGTCATTAAACTCTAACTATATCATCAAAAAAAAAGAAAAAAAAGGAAAAAAAAAGAAGCTGAAGTTCTGGGTCCTTTGGAGAATATTTTTCCAGAAGACATTTGTAAGAGACAGGAGACAGGATTCAGTCTGAGGACTTTCTGTTGGCCTCTGGCAATGGTGATTCATGAAGGCAGTTTTAGATCACAGACTATACCACACCCAGTTGAAATAAAAGCAGCAGAATTACAACCCTTATTCTTTTCAAAAGCCTGGCAAAGCAAATACACCTCACAGCATACCCTAAAGTTCACTTCATAACCACGGTAGGGTCAGAAGGCAGCAGTCATCCTAGAAGTCTTTCAAGGAATATCTACCAGCTTTGCACCCTGGCAAAAAGTATATTTCTCACTGTGTGCTGTTGCAAAAGCCTGCTTTTAACTTTTATAAATACATACATACACATATAGTCATGTACATGTGTGTGTATAGAATTTCATCTTTGCTAGAAGTATAATTTCAATCCAAATAAAACAAATATTTAGATAACCTGTAGTTCCCTATCAACCTTTACCCTTTTTGCAACAGCATCACTGTCTGCCTCATGCTTGTATTATTTTTTATTCTTTCATTTTTATTTGTATTACTTTCATGAGCTTTAATCACCAGGAAAGCAAAAAGCAGAAGCTTCAGTTCTTCTCAGATGTATTACAGTCTGCAGCTCTGGACTGTCTCTTTATATTATAATCCTTCACAGTTATATCCATAGATAGACTTTACTTTGGTTTCGTTCTAGTCTTTGTTGTTATCCTCTCTTGAAATTTCTTACATTTCAGGGTGCTGGGGAGGAGGCCTTTTCTTTTCAGAATGAGATAATGCGATTTCAGAAATCTGTTTCATTCCTTCACATCAAAGGAATCTCCATTTCATTCAGCATATTTTGTACTAAACAATTCCTGCTTCCTTTTGTTGTTATTATACCTACTTTATTTGTTAAAAGGGATATTTAATTATACATTAAATGGATCTTCCGTCCTTCCTGTAACCTGACTTTTCATAACTAATTTGCTGGGCGATAGAATTACCAACTCCCTCACCATTCCTTCTTTCTCCCTTCCCATCTTCCATTGTCAGGAGATTAATTCAAAACAAATGGCTTTACAGAACTGTTACTTTGTAAAGATCTTAAACCGCCTTGACACCCGTGAGATATTTTAAAAACTGTTTAGAATCATGGGGGACTGTAAAGATTATGTTTATTTTATACTCAGATTTTTGTCCACAATTTCTATTGGTCTTTTGCATGCGAGGGTATTAAGACTATGCTAAAACCACTAATTTTGGGAACTTACTGCACTACACAGATTTAAAGGATAGTGATTACATTTAGAACTATATAAATTTTTTCACTGGTAATGAATGGGTAATGCTGGGAAAAAACTTTTAATAAAATTCAAACATGCTTCTTTCCAACACAAACTATTTTATGATTCTCTGATTCGTTACATGACCTGATGTCATGAGTGTTTAAAATATTTTATCATTTTAATAAGTTCATATACAATCCACAGGGGAAGATGGCTACTGGAACAACACAGAAATGAAGCACTTTCTGGAATGATTACGACTAGCTAACATTTCAGATATTTTCTACAGCAAAACTCTGTGGCAGTTAACACAGTGGTGTGCTGGTCCCTGATTCTTGTAGGAACAATGGCAATACACTCAATAACAGCATCAAAAGTAATGAGTAGTGAAACCCCCCGGATCACTTAATGCCTCAATCTCAGACACTTTGTGCATATTCCTACACTGTATTGTAATATTAGTAATAGGTGATTCTCAGAAGCCTGCAATTTCGGTTTTGAATTGGAACCATTTATTGACATATTGATGGAAGACAATTTCATTTTGAAAATTCTTCATCTTTACTCTCCTCCATTTAAAGTCCAGCTTCCAGCCGCACATTAATTCTACTGTCCTGTATTGCCTTACTCTGAGCCTTCCTTTCCTGGAACTCATATTCACCAGTATTTCTTTTCTTGTTTCAGCATGGAAAATGCCCGTCTTGTTTTCTTTAGCAGTGCTCCTCCAAATATATGGGATGAGATCTACTGAAGTTCTGGGTCTGCCCTAAAGCAGCCAGCCTACACTAAAGAGTTAGAGATGTAGGACTGTTAATTTTTCCCACAGAATCATGAGCTACTATCTTGGTCAGATTGGTCTAAAATTTTCTGTGCTCTCACTTCAGGGAACACTTTAAAATAGCTGAACACAAATAATCACTGTACTGCAAAGCACCAAAATAGATATCTCTATGGCAAGAGAAGAAACCTATGTATTTGTGTGCATATTTAAAGCATTTCACAAATCCCAGTAGCAACTGAAACCACGATTTGAAAAATTCATTGAGACTGAAGTTCTATCTTCTCTTCTGTCCCAAACAAACATCACCAGGGAATCATATGAGGTAAAAATTTGATACGTCATTCAAGAAAATTTGTTCAACATGAAAAATAGTAACCAAGAAAAAACCAGATTATCTGCTTACTTACTGGGCTATCCTCCTTCCTGATCTGCATGGGTTAGCATCACACTACATGAACAATCATTGTCTTCTTTCGAAATACTCATAAGATCAATTCTTGGTGCCATGGTAAGGGCTGGTGACAGAGATTCAGTAAGGTTCTCACAAAGATTTACTCCAGGGAGGAAGGCTTGAGGGATCAAACCTTAAATTAAAAGAACCTGTATATTCTATTTAAATTATTATTTCTACATCATCTAGCTGGTCTCCAAAGAGTTTCACAGCACAGACCTTGGCCATGCTTAAGACTACGTTAGTGACAGTTAATTGCTCTCTGACACTGTCATCTGCAGATTCATGGGAGACCGTGACAGCTTAGGTTGACGCTCAGCCTTGCTGTTTCTCCTGGACAGTGGAACTTACTCCTTCCTGTTAGGTACTTCTTTTCTTTCCCTTCTTCTTTTTCATAATATTGAAGACCTTTTCCTGCATGTAGAAAGAGTTCTTCTAATTTTTTAAAAAGTTATTTCATTGCTAAAAGCTCTTCCCTTACAGAAAAACCCTTTTCTCCATCAATCAGTTTGTTCTTATGAATGATTTCTTTGCCTCATTGTTTTCATTGTGTCTGTGACATTTAGACACTGAGACATAACTGTACACGTCCCTGAGTGCTCTAAGACAAGGGTGATAACTTTCTAAGTGGCATTACTGTTAAATTAATATTCAGAATACTGCGCAAAGAGTACTATTACAGGCACGCACACACATATAAAACATGTAAGAGGCAAGAGTACAAGTCAAGCTACATTAGTGGAGAGATCTGCAGTTTATTAAATTGAATTGTTAAAAAATCTCTGTTGTTAATGCAGGTGACAGCAGTTAGAGAGGTAGAAAGAGAGGTTTTCCTTCTTTTGTTTTTATTGATTAATTAGTCAATGTCTGTGCAGCAGCATGAACATAAGCTGATATGTAAGTGCTAAATGGCATTGTTCAGACTGTGTTAAGCAGTCAGTTAAAAAATATGTTTTATTGACCAGATTCCTTCCTGGAGGCAGAACTGATGATAAACTGCACTGACAGGGTTATGATGTTGGAAGACTGTTGGGAGATGCCTGATGTTTGCCTCAGCTGTTCCACGTTTATGAGGCCAAAGATAAGATGCCACTGAAGAGCCATTCCCATGCTGTATTTGCTCTCTCTTGTACCTCTTACGTTGAATTAATTTCTCTGACTGTGAACCTTTGTAACAGTTTTTTGTCTCTGTCCCTGTCGTTACAGCTGTCCTGAGTCAATGACTGGCAACAGCTTAGCATCTTTCTTAATATTTCTTTTTCTCTCCACTGCTGGAAGTGTAACACTGCCCATCTCAAATGCAGCAGCCTTCACATCTCGCTGCAGCTCTGCTCTCTTGGAGCACTGCTGTTAAACTCAGCTTCCCTTCCTGATACTCTGAACACAGCACCCTTTTATTTCCAATTTCATTTCCCTTCTTTTTGCAAATTTCTTTGCTTATCTGCACTTTCCTTCCATCTTCTATTCGTTTCTCATCCTTTCCTTGAAAGTCTTTCGCAATGGCAACCCGTCTGCATCTAAGTCCTCATTTCCTTCACCTTCACACTCTGCTGGATTTGCCGTACTCAAGCAAACCAGTTAACTCCCACAGCATCATGCACCGATAACCAAAACTAACTACTTTGAACTCATACCTCATCAGGGTGAAGTGGCTCACAATGAGGTTGGTGTAGCTGTAGACTACCCTGGTACCCAAGGCAGCTAATAAAAAGATAACATGGGTCTTTCTGCGCTACCATTCGCATCTGATCCTTAATATTAATATTTTCTGCTGAACATGTTTTTAAAATCTGTCTTCTTATGAAGTCTATTCCCACCGCTGTTGTATGAAGTATTGTATATTCTGTGATTCATCCAATGACTGTCGAAGTAAAATGTAGAAACAACACTTAGAACAGAGGTGAGGAGGAAGAGGTGGTGAGATTAACCTAATATTGGTGGCTAAATTCCTGCTCGAGGACTGAAGTGCTTTTCAGTGTAAGCAGTAGTATTTTCAGTAGTATTTTACTTATTTTCTTTATAATATATGAATTCTAAAATTCATATTTCTCTAACAAGTAGGGCATATCTAACGAAGATACGAATTGCTTCTCTATTTTTTTGCCTTTTCTTAATTAAAATTGGGGCAGGAAGTAGCATTAAGTAAATATTAACTATGATAACATAGCTCCTTCACGGACGTGGTGGTCTCAGACACATAAGCATTTTACAACTTCCCACTCAGTGTTTTTACCTTTGTATTACATACATATAGAAATATAAATGCATAGAAATATATACATAAGAAGTTTGTTTACACAATGCCTCAGACTGTGATACTTGAAAAATATGTTCAGGTGGAGTGAAAATATTCTGTTGCACAAAAACATAAGATGAAATGTAGCCTTTTTAATATTTTGATATATAGAATTAGATTCATAGTAATTCAGATGGATAATTGCACCTAAACCTTGTTTAAAAGGCTTGGAGTACTGAAATTCATCTGTGTGTTTCCCTGGTGATACGTGTAAGAAAATACTATCTTTTCTTTCAGTAGGTAGATGTATACAGTACTGTATAGTTCTCTGAACACCTCTTTACCTTTTATCTCTTTACTTTGTAAGAAACAGACATCATAGGGTTTATTGTTACATTCTTTTTAGGAGAAGAACACTGGAAAAAGAGGTCTGTAGGAAATCTAGTCATAAGGGGGTTCACAGGCTGAAGGAGCCCAGGTACTGGGCTATAAAGATGGCAAAGCTGGAGATGAACATAAGTCTCTTTGATAGTCCTTCCACCAGAAATTCTCTTCAAAGGATGTTTTTCATTAATTTTTGAGTTTAAAATTTTAAAGTTTTAATTGTAAAACTTTATTTTTAATATTTTAAATTTAAAAAAAGTTGAAAAAGAATGTCATTTTTTGGGGGGGTGACAAGTCACGACCGCTCTGTATCCCAGCAGAAGTACCCCATGGTGTGCAATAGTAATATCTCTCTTAGCTCAAGAACACAGGCTGCTCCAGAGCATATCTGCATTAGTTCACCTGTGGGGGCACAAGGCATGTGAGAATATGTGCTGGGCACTCCAAAGAAACAACTTGGTGTTTGCTGTCAGTCAGGTGTCCTGTGCCCTTCAGTCCATGTTTGACTTTTCCAGAGAACTATGAGGCTCATTCATGAATAGAGTCTAGATGAAAATTAATGTGCACTGTACATGGTCAGGAAAATAAAGTCCCAAAGAAAAATAAAGGGATAACTGTCCTGACACTAGAAACACGACCAAGAAAATCACTCATGCAATGGTAACTTAAGAGGAAAGAGAGCTATAGGAATGTAAGATAAAGATTTTAGTGCACTTTCCATATGCAAGTCTTATGAATGACAAATAGCTGAAAGAATTCAATTTCTTATAATCAGATCATGTTCTGTGCTACAATACTCTTTCTTTAAGGAGAAAATAAATTAAAAAAAATACCCAAACCTCTCAATGACCTCTCTGCATTACATGTTCATTCTACCATGCCAGTCTCTTGTTTTAATGCCATGAGACTCAAAAACACTTAACACGCCCAAGTTCATGTTTTGCTCTCATTGTCTGGAACGTCTTGGCCCCATGGTTCTGGCTGCAAGGAAAGTGGATTGTCCACCTTAGAAAAATGCAGGTGTCAGATAAAGACAGAAGCTCAGAGATTTTTCAGGCTTGTTATTTTATTGACCCAAAGACATCAGGGAAACATATGTCAGAAGAGTGAGCACCATGAAAACAGGGAGATAATAAAAATGCATGTAAATATGTATGACTCCCTAAGTCCTTGTTTCTATTCCTAGTTCTGATACCTTCCAGGCTACAAGTATACACATATTTCACCCTTAAGGGAGGTTTAGAGTTTTATTTATAGGACCGTAAGCATGCACTTTTTCTCTTCTATCTGCTTTGACAAAATGGCTGGACACAAAGGCAACAACAAAAAAGGCTCGATATCTCATGTAAATAGGATTACAACAATAGTGTTTAAAGGAAAAGGGAGAAGGAAAACCATTTCTTTCCCTTTTTAGAAGGAGGTTGGAATGAAATGTACTGCATATCAAGAGTATGATAAAGATAATTTTGTACTGAATGACATTCAAAACTTCCCTTCCTGCTTGTTTTATAAGCAGGGATGCATATTTTCCCCTATATTTTCAGTTTCTCCCTTCTTTTACTATCTAGAAAATCAAATCAGAAAAACTGTATAATTTCCCATTGAATATAGCAGAGTATTTCTGCCTAGGAATATTTTCAGGGAAAATACTAAATGTTTGTGGAAACATTTGTTTCCATGATTTTTTTTTTAAAATGCCAAAAAAACCTGAAACAAACAAACCTTCTTTTGACCATCTATATTGAGTAGATGAATGACCTCTATTTCTTGCTGCTACACAGGTGGCGCTATGTTACTTTTTCCCTGTTTTTCATCTTTCCCTTTATGAGTGTATTTTTTCATACTTCATGTAATCTCTTATTTCAGTGCAGTGTGGTTAACTCAAATAAAACAGTAATCAGCTGGTTACAAAGCAGCACACAGCTGTCTCCCAGAAGTTACGACCTAAAATATTTAATTAAACAGCACTGTTGTTTTTCAGATCTTTGTTGGCTTTGCTCCATGTCCAGATCCTGCATTTTCTCTAATTGCTCTGAAGCGCTGGTTTCAGCCTTCTGTCAGAGAGTACTACCAAAAACCAGAGGAACAACCTCACTGCTTTGTGATTTCACAAGGGCATTCACGTAATGTTTTCTGTAGAGTTTACTTTTCCTGTGGCTAAATGTTCTAGATTACTTTCAAAATCCTTTCTCATATTTCAACTACTCTTTCCCAAAATCAGCAGGCAACTGGCATTACATAGTTGGATGTGATTCTTCTTAACTATCAGGTAAAGTGAAAAATGTAGTAGACTATACTGTCAAAACCCTTCCGTTACAGATGCTTAAACCTCAGCAAATGCATTAAAATGTGATATAAGTGATAATACTAAGTATTCTTTTAACACTCTACTTCTTCGGATGCTACTTCTCTTGAAACCGTCATTGACATTCAGGGAAATTGTGTTATACAACTGGAGTGAATATGTTACCATGATAATTTTTTCACTTTCAGCCTGAATGGAATTAAGGCCAAAGATTTAATTGCTAAATACTCAGTGATCTCTAGGTCGACCTCTAATCATTAACTGTAATGACTATAATCACAAACTAGATAAAGCATTATCAAAACTATTCCAAAGACACCAATGAGAATAGTCATAATTCTCCTTTAAAAATAAACATATCCACTTGGATATATTCAGTTTACATATTGAGGATTCTTGTTTTATTTAGCCACCCATATCAAAGGTACCATGGCTATCATAAATGATTAATTGCATATGTCCACATGCATGTTTATTGTAGCTTTTGATGCAGCAGCCATAAGATTTTGGGAAGGCTCCTACTTCACTGTATTTGACTTTGAATCAGCATGATTGATTATAGTTGCCATTTTTCATCAACGGGGCCAGTTTTGAAAGCCTGAAGGACCTATACCTGTAGGCTGCTTGGGAAAAGAGAAAGACAAGAAGTGATGATTAGATGTTTTTGCTGTCCTACTCTGAACTGCAATTCGTCCAAGTCAGTCTTTCTGTGTCCTTACTTCATCCTTGATGTCTTCCATCCTCCAGTATTTCCTTTACTTCCCCTTCATTCATCTCACAGTTCTTGCCCAGTCCTTTTTAGTGGTATACAGTGTTTTCAGAAATATCTGTGACCTGCAGAGAACTGGTTTATGAGGGCACACAAAAAATTATTCTGTGTCAGTCCTTTTACTTTGAAAAAAGTGTGTCTTTTAAGAAAAGGTGGATTTCAGGTACAGCTTTTGCTTTTCAACTTAGTTAGAAGTAAGAAATACAGAGATATCAAAACAACATATGTAAAGATTAACTGAAAGTCCAAATTATTATAGGATAGGGTGAAGGTGGGATCCCATTCTTATTTCATCTTAAGCAGTTTGCTTGTCTATAAATAAGAATACACAGGTCGGGATACAAGGATTTTTCCCTAGGGGAGAACTGCGAATGTTAAAAAGAAAATATGATATTGAAGCAATAAATCAAGGAGAGAACCCCCAAAATTTATGCTGCCACTATCAGCAATGTCAGAAGACATCAGAATCCTGATGGAAAAAGGAAAACATCACTGGATGGAATATTTAGAGCAAATGAAGCCCGGTGCCAAGGGAAATTACAGACTTTTTCAAGAATGTCACCCTCACAGTCACGAAGCTTTAGCCCTTCAGAGAGAAACCTGAAGTTCAAGTAATATATGTACTCAAAGTACTTTAACCCAAGTGTATCAGATTTTCAGCACCTTGAGCATTTGACTACCCCCCAAAAAAGGCTTTTTTATATATGTAATTAGCTTTGTTTATACAACCACATGTAATATATACTATAGAAAACAAAGAAAGAGTTCATACACTTTAGTGAATGCTAATTTATTAAAAATAGGTACAGTCAGGAAGGATCATTACTTATGTTTATTTATATTCATGTGCACATTTCATACTCACCAAGTTCAAATCAAAATTAGACAGAAAGGGACAGTCAGAGGCAATTTACCTAACAACAGGGCTGCTGGGTAAGGTAAGGAAAGATGGATGCATTAGTGTTATTTGGAAAGACTTTCTGTTTTTTTAATCAGAAAATAACAGTGTGCCTGAAAGCCGTGTGAAAGAGGTGGGTTTAAATATCCTGTTTCAAGAAATGCACACATGAATTAAGTTTTAAAGACGTCCACCTTAAACATTATTACTGGGAGACCTCTATTTTTTAGTTAAGGATGCTTCTTTTTGTTTAGAAATTGTACTGTCAGTCTAAAAAGATTACATTAAAAACCCTGTTAAATTATGAGTTAATTTGGCCTACAGATTTTAAAGTTTTTTTTCTATTTTACCGAAAGTGTTGGAGATGATGTTTAATTTTCAGCTAAGTTTGGGAAGTGGACATTTGAAAAGTGTTGGAGATGATGTTTAATTTTCAGCTAAGTTTGGGAAGTGGACATTTTCCTCTTTCAAATTGCAGGTTTTGCTAAGTCTGCTGAGAAAATCTTGTTTTCCAAAGAAGTTCCAACTGACTAAACTTTCTACCAGTCCTCTGACTTTGACTTTGGGTGATGTCTTTGCTGAAAAGAGAAAAAATACCATTACAATTTACCTGTCTGGCATAAAGATAAGGCAACCCTTATCATTGCCCTGATTGCTCTGTCTTGGTTTTCAAGGTCATGGTGGGTGAAGAGAAAAAAAAAAACAAAAAAACCCCTATAATTTGACCAACTTGACAGAGACAAGACTGTTAATGCACAGGCCATCACCTAGCAATGTGGAAGCTTGTGCAGTGTTTTACAAACATCAAGGTGTTGAGTCAAGCACAGGTGTGTACTGTTTAGCCAGAGACTGAGCCCTGAGCCCCTCTGAAACATTTAGATTCATTTGGACATAGCAAAGATGCTATATAGTCTGCATAACCATTTTCAAACAATGCTCTATTCTAAGGAATGGTTGTATATGAGAAAGATAAATGGTTTTCAGAAGGAACAGAATTAATTGTAAGAGTAGTAGTTGGCAGAATGTGAATAATCTTTTGGTTGGCCAAAGATGGTAGGAATTTTTTCCACTGATAATTGTTTTTAAATATTGAATACTGACTTCATCCAAATGTTTAAATGTTATATGTTTCAGTGATAATTGCCAGAGGGAAAAAGCTGAAATAAAAACAAGCAATCTCTTGCCATCTTGGAATTCAAAACCTGTGTAGTTGCATGCTAAATAATTTAGTTTCAATTAACTTGGAATTGTATCATGACATATCATAATGAGAGCATATAGAAAAATAAAATAAAATAAAACCCTAAGAATCATATTGAGTAGAATTATAAATGTCTTGGGTTGCAAATTCTTAGTTTAAATTTAGATTTTTCTGGAGAAAAATATTCACTTGAAAGAAAAAAATTGGGGAAATCATTTGATTTTGTGCCAAATTATAATAAAAACACTCTCTTTAGAGAGTAGAAAGTCTGAGATTTGCCCAGATCTGATGGCAAAGCTGAAAAGTTTCACTGGAAGAAGGTGAGATCCTCTGACATCCAGGTAACTCCATCTACTCTTTCTGTTGAATGTATATCATCCACTGTCCAGACATTTATTTGTTTGGCTCTGCAGTGAATTTGACATCACCTTACAGCATCAGCTATTTTCACCATCTATTATTTTTACCACCTACTTATAACACTAATCCTTACAAAGCACCACCCCACCTGTATCATTACATTGTTTATGTTTCTATGCAAGGAAGAAACATAAAATATGAAGAATTTTCCTTATGGTTTCAAAGGTAAAGGCAGAAGCAAAGGCAAGCACTTAACCCTGTACAAATCTGCATAAACCACAGGGAGAACCGTTTCCCTGAGCCAGGTCATACTATTGGCAATTAATAACCAGCCTGAATAATTTTAGCTGATCTTTAAATGGCTTGTGTTTCTTTTGCTGTTTCCTCCAGTGTGACAGCCTGCAGGAACTCGTAGCACAAGAAGAATGATTGCTAAATGCTGGATCAGTATCACAAAATGTACTTCTTTGCAAGGTTAAAAGAAAACAGAATTAGATCAAGTGCATTTCCCCAGCATTCCGTCAGCCGTTGGGACTGAGAATTTATGCAGTGACTGCCTTGAAACCCAATTTGGATTAACAGAAAGAACAAGTGCAGTCCATAAAGAATTTTGTCCTCAGTTAATGATCAAGATTTTGCCAATGACTAAGATCTTTCTTTAAATGCTAACAATTAAAGATATCTTTGTTGGATTTTACATCAAATCTTTGCTGAAGTGGGAAGGTATCTGAACTTTGTGACTGCATTTTGATTCACCTTTAGTATTACCTGCCTGATCCTTTTTGTTATGATTTTATCTTGATGATGAATTTTCTTTTTATATCACATAGAGGATGTGGTAGAGAATTAGTGTCAGTTTACCATTTAACCTCTTCCTGTCATTCACTCCTATTGCCATTTATTTTCAGATTGCTATTTATCACTGTGATATTTCATTTTGACTTCGAAACTTAAATCACATGTATAATCAAAATTTAAATGTTATATTCTTTAAATAAAAAAACTTCCAGCATCACCTCTATGACAGGCTGTGAGTGTGGGTCAGTTCCTGAACTCTATTTTGTAGTTAGAAATTGTGAGGAATTCTTTTGTGAAAGATTTTTAACAGAAAATGTCAATTTGCTGGAATTTAAACTTTCCGCAGTTCAAGTTTCAGTACAAACATAATGAAGAGGAGTTTCTAAACTAAGGATGGGAATTTCTATCCATAATTAGAAAAATAATTAGAGGTACATTGTATTGACAACAGTTAAGGCACACTACAGAACCATGGGAAGTCAAGGTTCAGATCTCTTCATCAATGATTATTCAATTATGTAAACATAAGTAGATCTATTTCATATAGAGAGCTCAAAACACGTGGCATATGAGCAACCAGACTGAAATCCCCACTTGATTTTGAACTTAACTCTCAAATTCCT
The DNA here is from genome assembly GCA_013396915.1 of Stercorarius parasiticus. NCBI lineage: Eukaryota > Metazoa > Chordata > Aves > Charadriiformes > Stercorariidae > Stercorarius > Stercorarius parasiticus. The sequence continues at coordinate 130,356 of VWZL01003226.1, forward strand.
GTAGCCCTCTGCTACCAAGCAGTCCTGACAAAGTCTACGTAACCATCTCCGCCACCCTCTCACTTGTATACCTACAGAACGCCCAATATGCAAGTGCGTGTTGCCACTTACATGAGAAGACAGCTGGATTATAATATATTTCAGTCATAATTACCAGATATTTCACAGCACTCAAAAGACTGTATAAAGTGATAGTCCAAATCACATTCTTTAAATTTCTAGCTCTTCAACATGGGTACACATATGGGTTTCTATGAGATAAGGGTTTGGATTTTTAGTACATTAGCTACTCTGTGGAAAATCTTTGTTCACACTTCATACTGTATGTGAGATACTTTTCACCTTCTGCAGCGTATGAAACTGCCAATTATTTTTTCTGCAGTCCACGGTCTGCTTTGCTTTAGTATGTTTGTGTGTATTTGCATGTACACACATATGGGTGTACCTCTGTATATATGTGTACATATACACGTACATGAATTTGTGCAAGTATACCAAAAGATGACAGTAAATATTCAGGCTTTCACAGTCTGTATGGTTTCACAATATCTCTTCTCACACAGAGTCACAGTGATTACTGCTAGCGTATGGAATGGTGAGTGTTAAGTTCTCTATGACGATACCCATAACCTCAAGGCAGATATAGAGAACACAGCAGTATCGGGGGATGCTGAATGGAATTTTTCTTCTTATAAAGACAGCTATTCCATTTGACCTTGAACAAATAACAGGGTTTCTACAAAGGTCTTTAGCCTGACATCAGCTTTTAACTCTTTTTTGCCTTCTTTGCTGAAACCTCCTCAAAACAGGTAGTGGCTCAAACCTGAAATTTAGTAAAGAGTGTCGCTGAGTACAGTGAACTCCAGGAAGGCTTCTGTCTCAGTGGAATGGATATGGTGTTCAATTATCAAGAATTTGCAGTACCATATAGGATGAAGAAGACAGATGCTTCTTCATGCCATTATGCTCGGTATTCCTCACTTCACATTAAGCTCTGAATAAACATCTTAAAGCCACCAAAAAAGCTTCCAAATTAAACAGTAACAGTACTGTCATTATTCACTGTCTCGGTTGTCTCTTCTTGTACATGTTTGATTCTTGCTTTATGTCATGTTCATTCATAAAAAAAGGTTGTGGAAAACAAGGCAACAAATCATGCTGCCAAAAAACTTACTGAAATGGGACTCAAGGCTTTTGGGTTTGGTTTGATTTTTTTTAAAAATAAGCACCTTAACGGTTTTTTAAGTTATAAGGAACTTAAAATTCTCCATAACTGCAGAAGTCTTTCTCTTGTTAATATTGCTAGTAGTGTCTGTTCACTTTTACTCAGGTGTATTCTTGGTCCCAGATGTGAATAGATTTATAAAACTCCCAGCTGTGAATAGATTTAGTTCTCTTCTTTTCTTGTGAGGTTGGGAGGTCACTCCTGAGACAACTTACCATTTGGTAAAAAGAATAGAGGAACAGGTGTGTGATGTCTCAATTCAAGCTGTCTCAACTTGCATAGAATAAGCTACAAGTAATTGGCCACCAAAAAAACCAAACCAACAAGCAAAAAAAGCCAAAAAACCTAATAAAAATAACTCTCCAGCCTCTTTGTTAGGGGACTGGGTATGGACGGTGAATCATAGGATCTGCTCTTCATTTCAATGATAATTTCAATATAGACAACTTTTTATTATCTATCTACCCACTGGTCATTTCTGGAGCATGGATCAGAACACAGGTTTCCTCAAGGGAGTGCCCAATTATTAAATCAGAAACTCATCCTCACCATTATGCTTTCTAACCTGATTAAGCTTTGTATTTTGCTTGCCAAACACAACAGATGAACGACAATGGACTAAGAATCTCTTTCCTCCCTGGGTCCAGAAGTCTGACAGATAGAGAGTTGTTCACAAGTTAGAAAAAGTCAAGCAGAGACTCATTAGATATCAGAAGGAATAGGCTCCTTCTGATACGTGTAAGGTGAATTTTCTTATCATTCATCAGTGAAGCACAAGAAAGGACAGCCTGTGGTCCCAAGCAAGAAATATCATAACTACCAACTGTGTTTTCACAGTCCTCTGCACTAGGGCACACTGCATGTATCAGACCTGATGTCTCTACAATTCCTCAACCTCCATGATCTCAGTATGTGTTATAGATTTGGAATGAGCCTAGGAATAACAAAGCTCTCATAAAGAAAGAGGGGTATCATGATTTAGAGGACACTGTATGTGTCCAGGTTTTGTGCAACTCACTATGACACAGTTCTTTAGGAAAAGAAGCATTGTATTCCTTCTTTAAGGAAATCCAAGTATCAGGACAATAAATTACAGGTAAAATATATGATGTCAAACGATGACACAGAAATCTGTTCAGCTTTTGCAGGTATTCTAAAGACTCTCCTTGGAGTTTTGAGAGGTGGGGGAGACCCTCTGTTGTTCGTTTCATTGGCCAGTTCAGTCCAAACCACACCACCAAGTTCCTCATACTAGCAGTGATGATTTAATTAGAGACAATTTCATTTCTCATAGATAAAATATTTAATTTCTTAATATTTAATTTCTCATTTAAGCACTATCACCTCTGACCCTCTGACCTTACATTTGAGGATCAGAAAACAGTAAAAGAGCACCAATGTTCTTTGTGCGTCACTGGTTCTGTCTTGCTTTGAAATTCCTGGCCAGTTTACATGGTATGAACCTGTGGATCTCTGCTGATTTAGGAGAAATTATAACTGTTTACACCAATGCCGAATACCTCTGACAGAAGTAAGTGAAATGCTGCTTGTGATACACATTTCTCATGTTATTTCCAAACTTTTCTATTCCCCTTCAAACCAACTGCAAAGATATTTTCAAAGCCTATTTTCCCCTAAGTGCACATTTACTTTCAAAGTATCTACATCAAACACAGTCTTCATAAGCATTTTCAAATATGTTCACTCAGCATGAAAGAAGCAGAGAATCTCTTAAAAAGTAAACCATAAAAAATCACCACATGCATCTCAGGTAGGTTGTTCTTTTTAAAAGGAGGAAAAGGACAAGAAGTTTCAGCCTGCTTGAGTCTTCCGAGTAAAAACACATCGTAGTGTTGTTCAACTTGAAGACAATTAAGTGAAGGGAATAAATGATGTTTGGATGAAGCTTGTTCATCAGTTGGGCCAAATCTTTTTGGAATTGTCAGCAGCCTTTTTCACCATATTTTGAGTATCTTAGAAGATGAACTTGAATGTAGAGGCCTTCTCAGACAACAGCTGAATAGTCGTCTCTCAGACCTCCATTAATCCCATCAGTAATTGCCTGTCCATCCCTTCAGGAAAAAAAAATGGAAAGGTCGCTGCAGTCCTCGCTTTGTTTAGACAGAGCAAACCCCTCACCTTCTCTGATATATTTTTAACATTTATAACTCACTAAACATTGTCAACACATAATGTTCAAAATTATAAAGAATCTTTCTGTTCCTCCTATCTGCAAGACAGGGCGATGAGTACACAGTAATCATCATTCGATAAAGTCACCTGAAGTATAAAAAGATCTGTAAGTAAACGTGGTGGCATTTAAAACAGAGGCACCTATGTCAGAAAGCTCCTTGGATAAAGTTGGTAATGTAAATCAGGTTTGTTGCTTGTTTTATTCCATGCACATTTTTCCATTTAAAATGTTGAAATGATGAAGAAATGTATAAGCAATACAGATTTTTTATGAAAAAAAATAATCAGTACTTCATTCCTTTCAACATGAATTGGTACCATTGTAGTGCTGTTTAAAGAATCTCTCAATGTTTGTAATAGTTTGAGATTAAGACGTTTGATAAAAGCTTACGTGAGGATTAACGATAAAATGTAGTCTGCTGTCCATCATGTTTGTTTTCTATCATTCACCATCTTACAATGGAAGCCAAGCAAAAGTCTCCAAAGCTAGGGATTATCAGAGTGCAAAAATTGCCTGGGACCTACAGAGTGACCAAGTTGTTATCATTTGTAGATTTGTAGGTTTGTTCCAATAGAAGGAATTTCAGCTTTTTTTTTTTTTTCCAAAGCCAACATTTATTAACCACTTCATCAGGAGGAGCTGCTCATCTCCTATAGATCAAGGCAAGGCTGGGTAAAAAAGCAGTACCATTCAGAAGATCTTTTTCAAAATATATATTTGATTATTTGGGGACCAGAAAGATGAAAAGACAGTGTGAGGCATTTTGATATTTTGATTTGGTTTCTTCAGCATAGAGCCTCCTTATCCAAATCTCTGTTTTAGCTGACCTGATGAAAAGTTTTGTTAGTGGACAGTTTTTTATCCAATCTTGATACAGGCCTGATACAAATTCCCAGAAAAAAATCAGGTGATAAGGCAGAGACAACATTGAACTAATGGACAAAATCATAGAAAAAAGCATTGCTCCTCGACTGTAAAGGGTGAATTTATGGAGTTAATAATTAGTGATCTTTTTATGCTACAAGTGAGAGACAAAGACGAAAACACTTTCTCAGTACTATTCTAGTTGGTGAGGATGCTGAAATATTTCATAAACTGTTCATAGATACTGAGCCATCATTACTATTATATTAAAGCATTCAGTGAGGGGCTACTTGAATTCATGTGCCTACATCCCTCTAACAGAAATCGTAAGTAAAAAACTTCCTGATGGAGGTGTCTTTAGGCTTTTGATCCAGTGAAGACGGAGCTTATTAACTTTCAAGGTCTGCATCAAGGTTGGCATATTTCCTGATGGTCTTCTAAAAGACCGAACTATATATGTCCTAGGAAAGAACTGACTCTGTTAATTCATTAAAGAAAACCAAACCCAAACAAATATAAATTAAATATATGAGACAATTTTCTGTAGATGTAAATACAAGTTCCACATCTAAGAAACACCAAGCAAAAGCTTCCAGATAGTCTATCTGAATATTACAGGGATTATAACCTCTTCAGGTGAGCTAAATTGGGACAGGAGATACTGGTCTCTCTGATATTCCCGAATCTTTCAACTGTTCAGAAGCACCTCTTTGAATTTATCTTACTTGCCTACCAAGACAATGAAGCAGACTCCCCACCACCTGAGAGGTGAAGTGGTTGAGAAGCTCCCTGGCTGACATGGAGCTGTAAATTTCCACTCTCCAAGCAGCCTGGTGAAGCCAAGGTAAAATCTTACTTTCAGCTTTGTGAGCAGGCCAAGTTTAACAGAGTCTTCTGTGAAAGGAGGAGCTTTCCAAGCTTTTTTCCTAGGTATACGCTATTTTCCTCTAGGAATTATTGTGGCCTAGGATTATGAGTCTACCCTAAGTTTAGGTAGCAGACTGGAAGATGACTACCACTAGGAAGACCAGCTAATAAGGAAGTGAAAAAAAAAACCCCAAACATTGGTGTGTGTGTCTTAGAGAATTCCTGATATGTATGTATTCTCTTCCAGTGCATTGTGGTGCCAAGCTTGATGGTAGTATGCATCTTGTTTTGCTTAGTGCAGAAGGAGATGAGACTAAGAAAGATTCACCAGAATATATAAGGTTCTGGAGTGCAAGAACCACAAAGCAAAAGACACGTCTGCTGTTTCATTTTTGTTTCGTTTAATCTAAACTTGTATTTATTTTTGTTATATTTTTCTTGTGTTCAGCACATGTCTTATTCTTGTTTTATATCTAAACCACTCCATAGTAAATCTGAAAACTACACATCTGTACTGGTACCCTTCCCCCTGCAAGAATAAGAAATTTCACTGATCTAAAAATGACTCATGCCAAAATATTCTGGATTAGTAATATGTTCTAGGAATCAATATTACCTCATGACTGTGTTCTTTTAATACGACACTAATTTTCTCACAATTCTACTAAACACTTCAATTTCACTTTTAAAGGACCTTATTGCCACATCCCTAGAGTGCATTTTAACATGTTTAGAGGTCATATTAAAGACATTCATGTGTTTTACAGGTCTACGCTTCTTATGCGGTTGCCTCTCAGTTACTTGTCACCATGACATAACAGAACATTTAAGAATTATACCATGCTATAGGAGTACCATTCTGTATGCCTAAACCAGCATTGTTAGAAAGCACAATTATTGTTCTGGGATCACCTCAATAAATCTTTTTGGAGCTGCAGAAAGTCAAAACTGTAGCCACTGTGCTGCATTTTTGATAACTTGCAAAATTTCTGCCTTCTTGCACATAGAAAGTACAGAGTCACGGGGCATGCTGATATCTTAGAAGACAGCAGTGTACTGCATGGACACAATATGTATCAGCTGGTAAGCAAACCGACAGGTTTTTCACAGCACAACTATAATGTGATTTGAAATTCAGAAAATCTGTTCCTGATTCAAAGCTTTGAGGTCAGCCAGTACTTAACACTGCCTCAAAATTGTACTGTCTGTCTCTCCTGCTGTGGTCCTTTGAAATACTGCAAGCATTAATCAAAAGTCAATTGTGTGTTTTAATCAGATTTCATGGAGAGTACATTGCAGGTGCAGGGGTTGTGAATTACCTTGCAAAATGGAAATGTTAGGTGTAATTTGATCACTATAAATGAGAAAACAGCAATTATTAAAAGTGAATAAAACTTTACCATGGTAAATCAAGAATGAGTTGAAAGGTCAGTACAATGACTATTGTAACTGAACGACATAAGTAGTAATAAAATACTACTTTACTTCAAATGAAAAATACAGTCGATAAAACCTGAAAAGTAGAGTTGATAAAAACTGCTGCTACCACTGAAATGAATGGAAGACTATCTACTGATTTCAATGGAACCAGAAAATTCATTTATGAATTGGACATTTCTACAATGCAAAATCACAGACTCACTCTTAAATATGATCCATAAAGTGAAGACTTACTTCTGAATTAAGCCTACAATAAGCTATTTCCTGTGCTGATACATAAAGATCCCAAATTCAGAATTAGTTAGTAAATTATTTTGCTAGTAACAGCAGGGCAAAATCTCCAAACAAAAATATAAAATACAGCAACTGCCCAAATTTGGTTTTTAATTTAATTTAGTGCTTTTCCTTACATTGAGTAAAACTTTAACTAGTTCTTGATATTTGAAAATTGTCACATCGTATACTGAAATATTGTCGCAGCTGTTGTCAGTGTCCCAGCTCCCAAGACACTTTGTTGTTATCCTTTCTCTTTTAAGTCAGACAACTGCTGCCTGTGGAGAAGGGGTGGGAACATGCAGTTGTCATTTTAGCTGCCTGGTACCACAGCTGTGAGAAAGAGTAATATGGGAATAGTGCCTATTAATACAGCCAATAGGAATTGTGTGCAGATGGGGTATGGTTAACACAGACAGTGATCTCCCATAAATCTAGTTGCAACTCCTAAACTGGGCTGCGTTTTCGCATGGAAAGAGAAGACGCTTTACTTTTCATGCCTCCCATCACCAGTTACCTCATCGGAATAGCTATAGCTTCTGGCTGACCAAGTTGCAATAAATTTTAGCAAACAGAAAACAAATTATTTCTACTTAATTTCATCCAGGAGAGGTTATGAATAGAGGGCTTTTTTTCTACAACTTCCAACCGTAAAAAAATTGAAACTCTTTTTATTTAAGAAGATTGCGCTTATTATTTATAATTGCTCTGCTTGAATTGTGAAACTGTACACTGCGGAAGCTGAAAATAAAACCATAGCTGGTTGTGCAAATCGTGGAAATGGAAATTACTTCCCCTTCTGCGTCCACTTTTAAGGAACATTCTTATAAGTGAATTATTGAAAAATGATTGTTCTTTAAGAGGGTATAAAAGCTGATTTTAGCAGCTTTGAGTTGTTCTCGAATAACCTATTCTAAGACAAGCTTGTCAATTAAGAAAAAAAAATAGAGAAGATACGTGTTTGTTATTTGTAATAGTGCTGAGGGGCAAAGAACGTGACATAATAGCTTCACCGTAGAACTGGTGATAAATTTTGTGACACCTCAGGAGTTAACCTATGGTGCTTCAAGATTTTGAAAATTTATCATCACATGCTTATAGATATAGATATAGATACAGATACAGATACAGATACAGGTACTGCTTTAGATATAGATACTGATTTCCTGGCGCCACTCTATTTTCCATTTAAAAACAAAACAAAGCACACAATAATGAATAAAATAGACTTACCTACAAAAAGAGAGTCATACACCATCTTTAACTTCCATCTCTGCTCTTGAATGTTTCCCTCTCAAACCAATCCACCACCACTTTTTTTTTCTGCTTTGAAGCAATATGTTTATTTTTATTATTTATACTTATTATATTAATAATAAATATTTCATTATTTTATTATTCTTTATATATTATATATTTCTATAGCAGTATACAAAAAAATGAAAATGCAACATATTTATTTT